>VWZV01011705.1:257430-388444 GCA_013397155.1 Irena cyanogastra
AAAAAAAAAAAAAAAAAAGTTATAGCTATTTCCATTTCTCCAGCATTATCCACTCTTCACCTGTCTGTGCAGTTAATTCAGTTAATAGTACCATGAACAGGTAAATGAGCAGCGAGAGAAAATGTTAATTCAGATTCAGAGAGATGACTTGTGCAGAATTATCCTGAACTGATAACTGAAGGATGCAAGGCACAGTATCTCAGACACAGTTTGCACGTCTCTGGTAGTGCCATTAAGGAGTGTGCTCGGACCAGCTGCAGTGTACCTGTACAATGAAGTCTCCAACTTTAAAAATAACTCTCTGCTTTGGGGAATATCATCCCAGCAGGCATCACAGTAAAGGCTTGAGAGAATTCTTGTAATGGCCAGTATATATGTATATATGTGCTACAGTGCATATGTTACCTGACTGGCTTATAGATTGACAATAATCAATTACTCTTTTATCAGTTTGTATTTAATGAAAACTGAGAATGTGGGGTGGACTACAGGGCTGCAAGTAGATGGGAAAGAACATGAGAAAAAATAATTAAACAGGAAGAAGTTATGAACTGAGAACCCCCTAGCTAAAAAGACTTAGACTTAGAACACAGAATAAGAAGCTGCACTGAAAGGCATTTTATATTGTTATATCAAGCAGTATTTCCATGGACTGGGGAAATGGGTCTAAACTGTCTCTCCTACACATGGGCAATATTTTCCATTATGAAGATAGACACTAAATCCTGTTTCCACTTCCAGGGCATAGAGAGCATTGATTTTTCCGGTGTCTTAATAAAGAAGTATGAGGACACATTTTTTGAGATAGGATACTATAGGATCATCTGCTCAGAACCAAGAAGAAACACATTAAGGGAGAGAGTAATGGAGCATTTTAGTGATTCTGAGTTGTAGATGCAGATGGCTGTCCATGTGAGTGCTAACTTTTAGCAAAACAAAAAGGTAAGAGACAGTGAAGCATCTCCAGCAGGTTGTGGATATTGTGAGGTTCACTGCTTGTAAACTGGCTAGCGTTCAAGAGACTGTGTTTGGGTCTCAGTCATACATAGGTTAGGCAATGATGAACTACATTTTTCCATGGTGCCAGATTGCATTCCTTTCTCATACCCCAGAGAGATTCCAAGTTGTTCATTATACTTTGTCCTGGTTAAAAAGGAAGAGAGGTAGTAGATAACATTTAGTGTCCAAGAGGACTGGCCAGAGAAGTGCAGCGATGGGTTCACAGGGGGAGCGGGGAGGGGGTGGCCATGAGGACAGCCTTATCAGCAGGGTAGATTTCCAAGCAGACGCAGAGGCTTGATAGGTAATTGCTGCCAGTTCTTTCCTTCTGCTTCGTAACAATTTCTATTCCCGGGAGTATCCCAAACATTTAATAGAACTTTTCTTTAATCTCTGTGGCCCCTTTACTTAAGAGTATCCTCATACTATTCCTCTTAAGATTTTGTGCAGTTCTAAGGGGCCAGCCAGGACACAGGGGTTCATGCCAGCACTACGGGGCTAGCAGAATTTCACCTCAGTGTGTAATCCCTTCTCCTCCAAAAGCCAGATAGTTCTTCAGGGATCACTGCATGCTTGACATCAAATTTCTTCATTACTCTCATGAGACAGAGATAAGTGTTCAAAGGTTTCCACAAACTTTTAACATCAGGATTCCCACGTGTTTCCATGGGAGTCACACACCCTGGAATGCTGTTTTTGCTCAGCAACAGAAATATTATGAAGTGGCTGATGTTGGATAGTTTCCAGTCCTGGCTGCATCTTTTCACTCTCCAGTTTTGCAGGGGAATGATTTAGGTAGAAATAAGCACCTGTGTGGTTGTAGGTAAGCACAGGGGATTTCCATGAAAATTTTACAGGCAGGGGCAGGGAGACATCACCCTGTGCTGCCTTTGCCATCTGGCTGCAGATCTGGGGTGCCAGGCCAGAGGAGGGGGTGACACAGTCCGATACTGCTGTGTCATGGCTTCGGTGCGCTCAAAAGCTGACCCTCCCGAGGGCTTCAGCATCCACAGCAGCCTGCCCAGCTGCGGAGGTGGCAACAGCCGCCTTCGTGCGGATGTGCCACCACAGCCTGGGTTCCTTGTCCCCAAAGTTTTGGTGGAAGTGGAGGGGCACAGGGAGCCCAGCCGCGGGCTGGGGCCGCAGGGCAGTGCCTCACTGGGGCTATTTCCGGAGCAGGGAGGGATGCTGCCCAGGAGAAGGGAAGTAGTGCCTAAACAGCTCCTGAAGTGGGCAGACAGCCTTGTAATCGATCTTACTCGCTTTGCGCGTCAGTCCTGCGGTTTATTTAAAATATCACCTGCGGTAGCGTCGGTGCGCCCGCCCGTGAGGGGACACATCTCCGCCGCGGGAGCGACAGCCCCGCTCTCTGTCGTGACAGGAGGAGGCCGGTGCGGGTGTGGGGAGCCGGGTTTAATCAGCGCCGCGGTGTTATCAGCGCCGGGGCCATGTGCAGCCTTGTGGAAAATTAAATAAATAACGGGGCCGCCCGCGGCGCCACAGCGACACCTGCGGGCCGCGGCTGGCTGCTGCCGGCCGGCGCTCGGGGAGAGTTCTCACAACTTTGTCCCTTGGCGTGGCGACCAAAAGAAATTTTTAACTCCAGCTTGTGCTTTCTAGTATTTTCTCATTTTTTCCCCCTACCGTTTTAAAAAAAGTGTTACAGAAGTCTTTTTAAAACGGTGACTCTTCTAACTTTATGGCTTAGCTCAGCATTATCATGCTAAGGATCTCAGCTGAACAAGTTACTTAATGTTTGTAGTTCTTCACTGTGAGGGTGGTGAGGCATTGGCACATGTTGCTCAGATACATCTTGGGTGCCTCATCCGTGGAAACACTCGAGGCCAGGCTGGGTGGGACTCTGAGCATTCTGGTCTGTGGCAGGGGGATTGGAACTAAATGATCTTTAAGGTCCCTTCCAACCCAAGCCATTCTATGATTAAATAATTTATATGATGAGTTTGAACAACAGAGGTGTGAAAGGTGGTTTTCATCACTATGTTTTAGTGCGCAACAAAAAAATTTCTTTATAGAATTAAAAAAGAAATTTCATATACACACTGTTTTTCACTTTTCCCTGTTTCACCCCATTTGGGTTCTGTCCCAGTACTGTGGATTAAAACTGAGATATGAAGTAGTGATTCAGCCAGCATATTCACAAGTATATGTATTTATATATCTGTAAAATTACCTTAGTTTACAAGCATAATTGTCTTGAGTGGAATGTATCTTAACAACAAAGTCCCTAGCTCCCAATCAAACCCAAAGCTGGTTTGATTTCTTGTTGCAGTTCTAGGGAGTGGGGTGATGAAGACAACACTAGTGGTAACACAGGGTCAGACGAATGGGCTATGAGGTAGGCAAAGATTAGCAGTGAGGGAAATGAGACTGCTTCTGTGAGCATGGGTGACAGGACTGTCCTTTAATTTCTTGCATTTCAATGCAATTAGCAGAGGAACCTTCCTCTTTTGCTTTTAGATGCCCAACTTCCTCCCAGTGATGACGTGTTTTACATACACATAAAAAGCCTCAGTTCAGCTAAGTAGATCGTTCTGGTCTGAATCTGGAAAGTCAATGGGAAATCAAGTTGCATTTAAAACATCTGTTCAGTTTTGTACAGTTATTTCTGAGGAGGTAAGCTGCTCGTTGGTCTCTGGTCACAGCCTTGCATTCAGACCAGTGGGTGGCTGAGAGTGCAGATTGCAGAAATATTTGGTCAAGTGCATTGCACTAAATCATAGTGCAATTCTCTGTTAAATTCAATTTTTCATGCAGACACATCTCGAGGGGCTGCCGTTCTCTGCACGGTATCAGTTCTGTTTTCTCCCCCTCATACTCGAATATTTTAGACATTTAACAAAGTGATTCTTCCCTTGGGTTGTATCAGCTTGAGAGCATCTGTATTTGTTAATTTTGAACTTTGTCTAAACACTACCTCCTTTCTCAGGACTAAGGCTGTCAGTAGTTAGAAAATAAAAGCATGTAAATTCACTTAATTTTCAGACATCCTCTCAACAAGATAGGCAAAATGCTCTTAAGGGTGACCTGTAGAAGTCCAGGGAGCCTGCAGAATGCCTCAGACCCTGGCAGACTCCCCCTAGGGAGCCAGTATGCTTTAACTGGTTTCCCATTGAAGCAGCTGTAAGAACTGAATACATAAGAAAGAAAGGTAATGAAAACTGACAAGTTGAAAAGAAATTGAGAGTTTAATCTGTAAAGTTGTGCTTGAGGGGGCTTCCATCATGATATTCCTATGGAGTAGCAAAAAGAGAAAAAAATTAGGAAACTGCAGAGTATGATGAATTTGCATAATTTTTTCTTGCACCAGGCGATATTTATTAATTTCTTTTCTGCCACTTTACTGCACCTCTTTGCTTCTCAAAAAGAGAAAATGAAGTATACAAAACCTGGCAATCATAATGAATGTGTGAAATGCTCACAGATTATTTATAAGCATGCAGGTTATGTAGTTGTTGGAGATTCTCTCCCTTCTGCTCCTGCTTGGTGATGAAGAATGGTATTTTAATAGGCAGATGGTAAAGACAATTACAGTTTGGGGCTCAGCTGGGAGTTACATCAGTTTATTGCAAATTATTAGTTGATAAATGCTTTTGTTTACAAGCAAAGTCTTAAGCAGCTTTGTAATCAGTTTATCAGCTGCAAACTGAATTTTGACAGCTTGCCTTTGGGTATACAGTCACTTTTTTCCTGGCCATTTAGAAATCATGCTGACCAAGCAGGCACAATGGTAGCTCCTATGCACCTGTAAGATGCTCAGTAAACTGGTGGTTTTTTATTAAGCTGTTTTGGAAGAAGTAATCAAGTGCAGAATCCTCCTCTGTTGTTACTCTGTTTTAGTGTATACAGCCAGAATCTTAATATGCTCGTTCATATTTTTTTTAAGTTCCATTGTAACCAGAAATAGCTCAGTCTTTTATTTCTGCTGTTAATAGTCTCTTACTAGATGAACCAACTGGGAGACTGGTGGTGGCTTACAATTCTTGTTTACCTTGGACACCACGTGTACCTTGGAAGGTGGAAATGCTTTTGATTGCTGAGAGTTTTCAGTCAATTGACTTCTAGTTTCTGCTTTAAAAGGCAGAGCTATAATACCTGGGATTTAACTCCTTTTGAGGAAGTCTGGGGTATTGGTATGGGTGTTTTGTGTGTGGGTGGTGGTGGGTTTTTTTAATGAGGTACTTTTTAAATGGAGAAGCCTGAGTTAGGTGCTTATTATAGCTTCTATGGTGTTTGCATCTTAGAACATACTAAACATGCAAATCTACTTTTATTTAGTTGCATGTTTAGTAAGAGAGACACTGATTTGTCACAGAGTCTTGTTTCCACTGCAGTCAGTGTAAAACATTCTAATGGCTTAAGTGGGAGCGAGACATTTTGGAATCAGGGAGTGCCAGTTTTCTTCCATGGTTGTTACAGCTGAGGTGTAGTTCCTGAACTTCAACCTGTGAGCTGAACGTTAACACGAGTAAAGGTCTGAGATAACTCATGATAATAGCAACTGTTTTCTCTGGGTTACAGTGCACATAACTAAATGCTCCATTATGCTTCTGCTCATTATAAGAGCTGCCTTTTGTTTCTCACAAAGCCGTGAGTCTTTTCTGGAGCATGGCCCCTGTATTGCATAAGCAGGCAGGTCTCATAACCAGTGTTTCTTACTTTGATTTTAGCATTCTAAAACTTCCCTATTTCTCCTTATATTTATTGTGTTGCTTTCCTTTACAAACACAACCTGTCACTACAGCTCCTTCTGTATAATCCTTCCTTCCACTCAGGTGCCTTTGCCATTCACTCTGCGTTTGCCCAGGGGCAAGAAATGAGCCCGACAGTAGCAGGTGCAAGACAGTAGAAAATCCATTGATAAGATGCAGTGTACTCTGCTTTTCCTGTAAGAAAGAGGTGCCATTAAAGCATATCTATTGTCTCATTTAATCACCTCCTTTTTTCATACACTCTAGCCTCACAAAATAACTCTGAAAAGACAATCCACAGGAATGATTGTGTTTGTAAGGCTACAAAAAGGTCACCTTACAGCTGTGCTGTTATGGAGGCAGGGATTGTAGGAATGTGTGTGTCCAAAGCCCTGCTACAGAGTAGTTCGTTTCAGTGGTGCATTTTCTCTTTCTGTGAAACCTGGTGCATCCACAAAAGCTGGGGGGAGCAGTGGGCGTCACCTGGGAATGTCTCCTGGGAAGCTCTTTGGAGAGTGCCCATTCAGTGCTCCTGTAAAAAGTAAAAAGGGAGATGAGTGTGCTCTGACAGTAAGTTCTAGCTCCCTTGCAGTGGTGGTGGGAATGCAATGTGGGCAATGTCAGCAAGGGTTTGTTGGGGTTTTTCAAGCTGTTTATCTTTTTCTTTCTGAAGGCTTAGTAAATTCTAAAATAACACTCCAATGAGACCTAATTCAAATGTAAAAAAGGTGTAGCACTCAATTCAAAACAGTAGAATTTACAAAGAAAAGAGGAGGGGGAAAAAAGGAAGAAATCACTAAACTTAGGAAAGAACTTCCTTGTTTGAGTTTATGCTGAATTAAGGAAATAGAACAGGTTTAGCATTTGTGGCAGGCTTTAATTTCAACCTCTGAGCAGCAGACTTAACTTCTTGTGATGTGGGTGGATATTACAGTTTTCAGCTTCATTTCGTAAGTATTGCCATTTGTGCCAAACATTTAATAGTTTTACGCTGTGGACTGTCGTCCACCAGGAGCTGATATCACCTAAGACTTTTTAGAGCCATCTAATAGAAAGATATGTATTCATTCTGATTAGCCCAGGATTTGAACGAGGGTCCCAGAAGAGATATATAAGCCTCTTAAATGCATAGAACTTCTAAGGATATGGGTTTAACTGTCTCCCCCTGTGGTAAATAAGCTGTGACAGCTCTATCGGGGGGAAAATGGCAAATAAAATTACCACATTATTTTCCTGTGAATATTTTCAGAGCACTAATCTATTTTGCCTCTTTACCTATTAGAACTCTGTTGAGTGTTACGTGCAGACATTTAATTGGAGGAAACATAAATATCCTCAAACTAACAAAATGCAGGCATACAACAATGTTAAAAACAAGAGGTCAAAATCTGTTCCTTGCACTTCTTACTCTTCAGAAACACTGTGCTTTATTTGAGGTTCAGCTGAGGAAGGTTTTTGCAGTGTGAATCTGAGAGCTGCTGCCATAAGTGATGTTAGTGATAGTTGTACTGCAGCCAGGGAAAGACCGACCCCTGACACTCACACTGAGATGCCAGGTTTAGGAGCCCTCTCCCCTAGGACTGGCGAGTTCCTTTCATATTTCTTTTCCTCTTTATCAGCTGTATAATGCCTGACAGTTTTAACCATAAAATCATCTATTCAGATGAATACACTGTCAGCTGTCAGCATATGACTAAGCTGAAGTCAGACCCGAAGCTCAGGTTGACTCACATGAAGGAGCAAGAGCTATATTCCTAAGGAGTATTTTCTTCCCTGTTTCTGGTCAGAGAGCTTATATCTCTAAATACAGAGGTTTAATTTGGCTAGAGCCATTAAGCTGAGTATTTTTCTGTTGTATTGCTTCTGGAATATGTCACTGCAGTTTCTTCATTTTGCTTTTTGTTCAGTGAGCTAAAAATTAAGAAGGCTCCGTATTCTATGCTGAACACAAAGGTAATAGTAAAAGTGGCAACAGAACTGGTTTGTCCCCTATATTGGTCTAATTTTTCCATTTATTGTGTGCTTATAATATGCAGTGGATAGTTAAAATTAAAGGTCAAATATCTTTTGGCAATCTCCTTTGATCAGTAAACAAGGAAAAATTATAGAAGAAGCTAGGAAATCATCTCAATAATGTAGCACTAAAGCTGTTTTTGGTGAGAGTTTGAGTAGTCTGAATTTTCAGGGGTGGTTTTTGAGATACTTCACAGAGAAATGGTTATAACCCCAACATTAAAGTGCATTAATAGCAAAAATGCTGTGCACAGTACATATTTTGTGTACGCATGTGAAAAATGCTAAGAATTATTTAGCAACTAGAAAGACTGTTCACAAAATGCCTTTGATTTATTGCTGTATATACCACAGATCTGTATCACATATTCCTACATTATTTTATTCAAAAACTTGTATGAACCATGAGTTGGCATGTTGTAGAATACTGAAAAGGCATTAATCAACCCAAATAAACAAGTACATAGATCTATCTAACAACTATGAAGTAGTTAATAAATTTTTAGCAATTTTATTACAGAAAAAGGTCTAAAAGAGTAGTGCTTAATTATCTGGACTCCTCTGTGCTGGGCTGTCTTTTGATTGTATTAATGAAGCAGCTGGCCCATTGTTTCTCTTTAATTCCTCTATTGTTTTAAGAATATGTCACAGCTCTTTATTCTTTTATCAGGTGCTGTGCAGGAGGATTCACACAATAACTCATATTCCTACTGTATTTGCCAATGCACAAAGAAACCTCCAAAGCATTTTTCAAAGAAGGGGCACACATAATTTATAAGTTCTGTTCCTTGTACCACTCTACTGTCAAAAATTTCAACGGTATTGGATTTGAATGAATTACAATTTTTTTATTAAACAATGTGTCCACGTATAGATATATGTACTTTGTTCATGTCAAAAATTAGAGATCTGCCCAGTAACTTGTGCTGTACTGAAATGGCATTCAATATGCTGAGTCGTCACAACCCCATGGGTGAGAAGCAGAAGGAACCCAAATATGAAGATCCCATCCTATTGTGATGTGCAAATTTTCCATAAATGCTTAACCTGTGGAACAAAGGAAGGAAGAAAATAAATTAACTCCAACCTGCATTACCATTACTAAAAAGCACAATTTTTTGCAAGTTGGAATGTTTTATTGGGAGAGGAAGGTTTAATTCAGTTGATGGTGCCTGGAAGTTGCTAAGAGCAACAGTCTGTTGTTTAAATAAATTCTGATAGTCTTTTGACCCTTCTTGCAAAAAGATGTGTGTACAGGAAATGGGCTATTATGTTGTTGCAGCAACGCAATCAAGTCCAGTAAGCTCGAATTTTACTACACAAAAGTAATACTTTGGAATTAACTGGCACTGAAAGCTGCTTTTAATAGGAATTGCCATTGATTTCCTAAATTTCTATGAAAAGTATGTGCCATGTAAAAGTAAAAAGTAAAAAAGTAAAAAAAACAAGACTCAGGTAGTTTAGCAAGGAAAATCAACTGATACTAAAGACAGGGAAACTGGAATTTGCTTTTGAATATATGTTTATATGTCATTATGCTTCTCAATCCATGAAATTCTGTGTACTCAGTGGAAATGCTGGTTTGAGCTACTTGCTCTCTTAAGGTAGTTTTCCTAAAAGCAACAATATGAATCAAGAGGCTTAATGGTTTCATCTATTTGAAGCTCTTTTTCCTGGTGGAGTTAGGTGAGTCTGACCTTATATATAATCTCTTTTCAGACTGTGATCCACAGATTCCAAATTATCAGTCCTTAAGGCCTGCAAAACATAAGTGGGGGGAAAAAATCCAGAAAAACAGCAGCCTACCATCACAAGGCTTACTGTACAGGATTCTGTGTCTTCCCTGGAAGTGGTATAGGGTTCTAGGGTTCTGAGGATCAAAATGAGTGACGGGCCATTTAGTTAAATTTTCAGAGCAAATTCCTTATTTCAAGTAGGATAGTAGAGGACCCTTTATTTAAAAAATATTTCAAATGTAGAAGAAAAAAAGGAAGGGCTGTTAAAAAAATTATTTTCTATTTTAGGTGTCTGTCCTACATAAAATAAAGTTTTGAATTAGCATACATATCTATCACCATTTTACTCCTTGTTCTGTATACAGGAGATAGTGTATTACTGCATCTAAGTATGATTTAATTGGTTCCATTTACTATATATTTTTTATACTAAGTGTGATTCCATATCTTGATGAGTCCAGATGTAGTTACGCTTCTGGTTTACTGCATCCCATTGCTTGCATTTTATTATTTTTACAAAGCAAATGTCTATCAATCACAGAGATAAATTAGAAAAAACTGTGCAAACATGACACATTGCTAAGATTTTTTCAGCATGCTATGTAATTATTAACCTGATTTTTTGCCATTGAGGGAAGCCGTGAATTACAGATAGCATGGATGAAGTTAAATGCTTTTATATTAGATACATTTTCCTATACAGTTTTCTATAGGTATGGCCATACAATATAATTGAAGCTTTGTCAGCCCTGTAGCCTAGCAACAGATAATACTGTTAGGTTACTGAATTGCTCCTGGTTGACAAGTAGGGAGTATTTTTGTGTTTATCATGTTTGCTAATGATGGGATCCTTTCCAAAAGGCTTGTCTTAATCTTAATTAGAGTTTATCAGCAGAGGTCTGCATGACATTGTGCAGACACTGATTTCATAAATAATAAAAAGTGCAAGTGAAAAATTTGGCAGGAGAAGAAGATATTTAAGACCACTGATTCTTGTAAGAGCACCATGAATTTCCAAAATGTAATCAAGTTTGAACTGTGACTCTATTCTTTATTATCGAAACTTGCAGTACACTCCACTGCAGTTTTGACAGCAATTATGAGTATGATTTATAAGCTTCCTGTTAGGAACCAGATCTGTTTGCACAAGAATCTTGATCATAAACATTACAAAGAACAGTAAGTCCACAGTTTTTCAGGGACATCAGGACCTTACTCTTTCATTTTTATAGAAAGTTTTTGGTTTGGGTTGAGGTTTTTTGTTTTTAATTAAGGGTGTTGGTGGTTTTTTTCAAGCAGCAGGAATATTTGCAGTGAAAGATGCAGACAAAGAAGAGAACTCTGAAATAACCTTCCCATTTGGTGGACATTCTGAAGATATCAGATAACTGCTTCAGTGCCTGATGTCTTTTGGTAAAGAACTCATGCCAATGCAACTGGAGTGTAATTTTTTGCTCTAGTTTGCACAACATGATATTCTTTAGCTTTCCTGTCTTTTGATGATTAAACAAACGAGTACTTTTAATTCCTTGAATTCTGAACAAGAAGAAGAGTTCAAATAAATACACAGTGTTTACAGACATTTTTATTCTTTTCTTCTGCTTGACGTGTGTGTTATATATCACATAAATTTGTTTGATTTAACCATAGATATAAATACATTACATGCTCAAGACCCTTATCTTCAATTTCACAGAATCATAATTACCCTTTTCGAGAAAACAGCCTTCCAATGTCACAAAGCCTGCTGCTCTTTCTCCTTTCTGCACTGGCACAAGAGTAAGGCTTCCATTACTACTTTACCACGTAAAACCAGTAAGACCCCTTTCGGTATACGTTGTTGTGATGGTGATGGAATATAGTCAGAGGATGCAGGAAACTTCCCGTGCACCCTCTGCACGAGGCACACACGCTTTTCCTTGCTATTGTCTCTGACGGGCAATGTGATTTGTCCAAAGATAACAACACCAGGTGGGAATTGCCCTAAGAGAAGAACACCGGGCGGGAATTGCAGGAGGAGCTGTCTGGACTGCTCGCATAATGAGTGCATTCCAGAGATGGGGGAGCTGTGATGGTTGCGATTGACTTTAGTACACATCGGCCTGAAAAAGGGTATAAAGTGCTGCTGGAGACTGGGCCGCCTGAGCAAACTGCTCTCCCAAGGTTGTAGGCAGTCTCCGTATGGGTTTCTGTCCTCCTTTCCCGGCCCCTGCCAGGACCGCCCGCACGGTACGTCCAGCCTGAAGATAGGGAGCGCTCCGTTTAGAATGGGTGAGTAAAAGCCAGCCACGCACGGAGATAAAATCCTATAGCAGCAAAAGAGGTGCTTTTTTGCTTGGCATTCGGTAAGGCCAAAGACTGTAAACCTGTGTGTTTCTAGCTGTTTATATTATAATCCTTTAGACTTGCTTGTATTATATACTGCATTGACAATATTTAGACACTGTGTGAGCAATAAATATAATCGTTGTCATCCACATAAACAGCGTGATACTTCTTGTGCCTGACTAAGAATCTTCTCTCTGCTGTGGCAGAATGAGTGACCAGTGTATTCATTATGGACAAGAAGAGGTCCAAAATCACCAGTCTGCCATTGCTTTCTGACCAAATTATATAACCATGACTATTTCAGAGGCACTGTCAGTCACTTACCTCTGTTAAAACATCTCTTCATCCTTTCTCTTCCTCTGATGCCTGTGTCATCTTTGGACTGAGAAACCTGGCCTGGTAAAGCTTTGTAGAACAATTTCACTCCCTGTAAGTTATTTCTGAGAAGAGGAACAGTTGGTTAAAAAAAAAATCTAGCCAGCTTAATCATAACTTAATCTCATATAAATAACAGTCCCTCTCATTTCTTTATGAAATCCTCATGCCTTCACAAATATTTCATGCAAATATCTTCCTATCTCCTTCTAATCACCACCAGTACTTGGCTGTAGTTTCTGTATTATCTATCCCTTTGAAAACCTGTGGTTAACACTGCTCTATGCTTAATGAAAAGCTGTTGTGCTCCTGAGAGACTGCTGTACATATGTCAGTTGTGTCTTAGCCTGTAGAAATGTTTGCGGGAAGACATTTTTTCCTGATTTTTAGCTGCCACCTGTAAGAAAGCCCTTATCCCTGCCAGAGGTGTCTAGACAGCGTTGTAATTCATATGATAGTCACGACTGGAACTTCCTATTAAATTTGGAAGCCTCTGTCGGGTTCTGTGCACTTGACAGTACTTTTTCTGTCACTCTTGACTGACTTGTGCTCTTTGCTTGACTGTGTGGTGGAAGGCTCAAGAGGACTTCTCTTCCACAGTCTTCCCACTGGGCATGAAGGTCAGCGTGTTTACACTCACGGCATTGGGGGAAGAAAGTCATTTGCATCTTTCAAAACAGCAGCTCTTGCCTCATTCTGTGCAGGCAAGCATAGAAGGGCACAAGTGGGGACTGCATCATGTCCTGTCCCAATGAGTGACTTGCTGCAAAGGTGCTAAGCTGTATTTCCAGCAGCTGGAAGAATGCATCTTTTGGGAGTTCATCTGGGGATTTGACTTCACTTAATATCATGTTCTGATGAAAACGTGGATGTGTATGTCATGATTACTTAAATGCCTCGTTGTCTGTAGACTTAGATGAGAGAAAACAAAATAGCAATGTCCTTCTTGGATCTGAATCCTACTGAGCTGAAGGTTTGTATTCATATGCAGGAACAGATTTAACTTCCTTATTTCTGATTTTCTTTATTAAGCCAAACTAGAAACTGTTGTGCTTCCAAAGCTGTCACACATCCCACCAGGCTGTGCCTGCCGTAGGTGTGACAGTTTGCAGGAGCTGGGTGGAGCAGGCAGCCGGGGTCACTGCTCCCTTCAGCTGTCCGAGTTTAATCTGCTGCTGGGCATGAGTCAACGCCCTGGGGAGCTCCAACACCAGGAGCCTGACTCAGCCTTTTAGCTGATCCAGACCGAGTGCAGCTGGAGACCCAGTAATCACTTATTTTTCCCCCAAGGGTACACACAGCATGTCAAGATGTTTGCTGGGATAGAGAAAGTCTCAGTTGCTTATTCTGCAGTGACTCATTTTTATTAAGAGATACAGTGAAAAATAAAGTCTAGAAAGAGCTCTTATTCTGTATTAAAATATACTAAAATGTGTTGGTTGATTATTACACCTTCTGTATAAAAATAAGATAGAAGTGCATGTTAATAAAGGAAATTAACTGTATGATGGCAGAAAAAGTACCCAATTTCAGGTTCTCAAATTGCAATGTGTGTTCCATGTATTTTCATCTACAAGACTAGTTAAGTACATTTTAGGAATTTAGCCTGTTTCTCTCTGGAAGAGGTTTTCTCCCAGTTTAGCTCTGAAGGCTTCTGTACATTTACTGGTTATATCAGGCAATACATCAGATCGTGCTCTTCAAATTTTTGAATTCCTGCTCAGGCGTTAGGATTCTGCATTTGTAGAAATTTTTGGTACAATCTTCACTTTTCATCTTCTTATTCTCTAGAGGAAATTACTCAGATTTGCACCATTTAACGTTGTAATCTTGGACACTTGGTGTGCTTTGGTCCTCTCACAGTAAATTGTTTGTAAACTTTGTAGCACCTTCAACTGCTATATTGCCGAAGGGTGAATACAAAGACACTTCTCTGCTTTGAAACTTCTACACCACTTTGAGGTCTGGAAGCTTAGCGTATTTTGCCACTGAAATACACTGTCACTGATGCTGTTTTGTTTGCTCATCTTTGAAAGCTAATAGACTGGTTTAATTAATTGTCCAAGATTTCTCTAAAACAATGTCCTAATTCTTCCATTTAGCTGTGGCATATCATACACTGTTGTTATCTCCTCTACCAGATTTTTGCAACAAGTTGTTTTAAAACTATAATCTCGTTGAAGGGAAAAAAATGAAGTGCAGTTGAAAAGGCAGTTATGCCGAAAGATAAACACAGCAATATTACTTATCAAAACGAGTACAGTTTTTGCTTGCCTAATGAATGCAACATATAGCTTTCTCTATATATACAAAACCTGAGGAAAAAAAAAAGCTTTATAACATATAAAGTGTGCAACATTATTTCAGGCATAACTGTATTGGATATGTATCTAGGCCTGAGAGTGTAGATAACACAATATAAGTGCTTTGCCTGTCTAAACATGTTAAATAAATGAGCATTCACTATCTCATTCAAATACATTAGTAGATGTACTCGCATAGTTAATTTTCTTTTTAATGCACTACACGTGACATTTGCAGCACAGAGCTATAGTGTATCTTACTGTTTGATGAAAGTTCTTCCACTTCCCCTCCTTCCCCCCTCTTTTAAACAAACCTTTATTTGAATAAGCCTTTATGAAACAGATCTTTGGCATATCTTCTTTTCAGGAAGTTCAGTCAGTGTAAGCAGAGATAAAGCAGTCATGTTACGAAGAATATTACATAAGGGAAGATTTTTTAGAGAAAGAGGGTGACAAACATAAGGGAGGGGAAGAACGCCCTTAAGAGGAAATCTGATTTCTTTCTTGCAGCTGTTTGGTTTTACTGAGCTGTGATTTGCTATTCAAAATAAAACAGGCTTGGAGTTAAGAAAAAATTTACAGGAACTTTGGTGAAAATAATGATGAGAGAATTGCTGCATAAGTTATTTTGACCTATATAGTGATTTTCATAGTGCTGGCTTTTTAGGAGACAAAGTGAAAAATTAAAATCATTATTCATGCTGCAAATAGTTAGGAAAACTATCCCTAAATTATTTTTCTCATACATGAAAATTCTTATGTCGGTAAAGGAAGAGAGGAAAAGTAAAAACTGTATGCCTCTTTACCTTAAATAAGCCATTGAAATTTAAAAAAAAAAAAAAGAGAAGTGTTAAGATAGCACTCATGTTTTGAGTTCTGGAATTTGATACTGTCAATTAAATCTTTCTGCTTATATGTTTCCTGCAGGAGGGCAGCTTTGGTGTACCACGACCAAGGCCATCTCGGAGGGCGAAGAGCTGGTTGCCTTTGTTGTGGATTTTGACTCCAGGCTGCAGGCTGCCAGTCAGATGTCTCTGACAGAAGGCATGTACCCCGCCCGCCTGCTGGACTCCATACAGCTGCTCCCGCAGCAAGCGGCCATGGCATCGATTCTGCCCACAGCTATTGTGAACAGTAAGTGAGGGGTTCTCTTCCCTGGCGGATTTTTAAAACAACAGTACTTTAAGGCACGTGTGAAGAGCTAACGCAGCAGGGGTGAATTCACGACCACAGAAACCACACCGCAGCTCAAAGGCTGCTTTTGTTTCCCCATCAACTCAGATAAAAAGAGCAGGAAGAGGAGTCTGGCAAGAGCCTCACCCAGAGTACCTGCCCTCGTGTGGAGGTTCTGTGATCTGTTCCCATAGGCAATAGGATTAGAAACTGTTAAAAACGTAGATGAGGTAGGCCGGCTAGCCCTCAAAGTCCAGCCTCTGCTGCTCAGGTAAGCTTGTTACTTACCGCTGCAGTTTCTGGTAGTAATTCATGATACTGAGAAAAAGAAAAGAAGCACATCCTTCCAGTGACTGTTTCAAAATGCAGTGGAAATCATTCCTTAGAGCAGCCCTGATTTATTGTAGCATCTCCACACAATGTGGCTAACCAAGAATGTTTTTACATCTTCTGGTCATCGGTGGGCTCTATCATGGACAAAATGCAGCATGCATTCAAGTGCTGTCCTTAGAGAGGAGGGACATGAGTGTTCCTGAGGTGGGACAATTCAGCTTGAATTAAAGTTTATATTTTTAACTTTCACTTGTTACTGCTGTTTACCTTTATACAGCCCTAGTCCTTTGTCCACCTTTCTAAGTACTTTTCAAATATATTGGCCATTACCATGATCCTCATCAGTCATCACTTAGACTCAGATTGCACACTCTTAGTTCTCAGCACTTTGCAAGTCTGTCTGTTTAGACCCCATGCTGGAGCACTTCCTCGTGCTTCCTATGGTTTCTAAGTATTGTAATTAGTTGTAATGAACTCCTGAACACAGTATTTCTGGTGCACATGCACATGCAAGCACATGATCTGCCACTCAGACTCACACCTGATAATACTGAGTCTTGAACAGTCATGACATCTTCAAGCTCTTCACACAGAACTAGTTAAAATATCCCTGGTAACACATTTCATTCCACGTTTTCCTTTCATTTTCTTTTTTCTTTTTAATTGCTTATTTTCTGGTGAACAATTTTGATAGCTACCTATTTAATGTTAGCCTGTTTTTAAAGATAAACCTTTAAATGTCTGTATAATCCAAGTCTTCTCTTCCAGGAGTGAGCTGGAGCAGCCTCATGCCCTTTAGCTAAGCACATTGATTTCTACCCCACCAGTGGGGCAGCTGTGAGCTGACATACCTGCTCATAGAACCAGCAATTAGGATTGCACAGAACCTTTCCAAAATAAGGTGTCAGAAGCACCCAACAAGCCACTAACTAAAGTTAGCACTGTTAGGGGAGGCCTGTTTATAGCCAACAGCTAAAGGGGAGCTGCTGTAGTGGGTCACCCCAATGTACCCTAAAGGGCACAGCATGCTTCAGCTGAGATAATATTCCTGTGTAAATCTATGAGGCCAACTCTGGGCCTTGGCAAAGTAGTCAGATTTCTGCAACATCACATTTCTGGAAACATCTTTTCTGTCAGCACAGACTTCCAGAGCCCTAGAAAGCCACACTGAGCATTGTTAAGGGAAGTCTTTAAGTTTATGGTACATCAGCTCTGGCTATACAGGTTTAGCAGCAACTCAGAGTAACTTCTGTGTTCTTGACTCAAGGAAGATACTAAAATAGAAAGTCTTACTGCTCAGAACTTTCTGACTCTGCCTCTGATCACAAGAGGCTATTTTCACATTTCATTGTTTAGTCAGTAAAATTCAGTTTCTTCATTAAAGTCTTGAGCTAGAAGTTGAGCAACAAGCTGAAGGAACATCTAGATTTCTAATGAGCCCTCTCTTAAGCATTCTTTTTCCAGATCTCTGAAAAAAAAATGGTTTTGTAGCTTGTTTGGGGGATTTTTTATGTTTCCTAACATTTGTTAGTTGGAAAAACAAAATTAGAATATCACCTTTGACTCATTCGGCTTGAGGCAGAATGTTTCATTATATGAAAGTGTCCATTGAAATAAATTCGAATATTTTGGTTTTAAGTAATTAAAACATTAGCTTCAAGTAGCCTTTATGTGTTTTGCATCACTTTAGAGTAATAATAGTGTCAGATCCCATCCCTATATATTGTTCTCCTTGAAATTCCGTCCTCTCACCATGAAAAATTCCTCAAATGCATTTCCTCTGCTTGGCATGTAATGGGAGTCACATATTCACCATGCATAACTGCAGCTACAGACTGTCCAGGCCGTCTAACCCATAGGAAATAACGATGGCTGGAAGTCAAATTCATTAATATAATCAGAAAGTTCAATTCTGTGGTGGAATGCAGTCAAATGAATTCAAATAGGACAAGTTGCCCGTATCAGAATTTCCTATTAGTACTTTTGGACTTTCTTTTCTGTGGAAGCCTCAACAGTTCAACTTTTTTTAAACCATTTGAGGCCAAAACCAAATGTTGAAATGCCACCTTTAAAGTGAGGTGGACATTTCAAATGATGCAAGCTGTATCAGTAATGTTTTAATAGTGGTGTACTGAGAGTTGGAATACTATCTGCTCCATTAAAGTGTTTGTGTCTGAAATCCACGCACGATTATTCAGTGGCAAAGGGAAAAATAGAAATTGGTAGTGGTATAAATATTTTTTGCAAATTCATGAGCAGACAAATAGACAAGCATTAGCATTGCAATCAGAGAAGCAAACTAAGCAATGTAAATTTTGGCTGCATTTGTAAATATTTAGCAAATAAAAGTCTCATCCATGTCAATGGGTTGGATTCTTCAACTTTGTTCACCCAAAGGAATTGAAACAGAGCAGTTGTCCTATACACATCAATGTTTGAAATTAAACACAAATTGTCATGAATGATAATGTATTACATCATCAGCTACACATGCCATGTTTTCAGAGCAGCCAGCCATTCTTCAAAACTGAGTTAATTACAGTCTCTAGCAGCTCTTTGCATTCTGAAGTCAGGGGGAGTTTTGATGTTGATCAAGATGTGTTTTGATGTTGACTGCAATTGCCTGGTCCTGAGCTCAGCTGTGACAGTCTGGAGTTACTCATAATTTTATCCTATCTTAGTCTCAAAGACAGTCAAGAGGTGTCCAGGCCAGATGCAGAGAATGGTCCTAAGCCTATGATAATTCCTGAAATCTGAGCATGAACGGGAATAGTGTTCATTGACTTAAGGCAAAGGGATGACTGTTGTCATGATTTAGCAATATAAACAAGTTCCAGTGTTGAAGTGTGGGTCTTGTCACAGTTCAATTTACTAGTGTAGATGTGCCCCAAAAGAGCAGGGATTTCTTGTTCTTACTGATAGGATGGAAGGTTCACCTTTCAGAAAGATCAAATAGATCTTTTGTCTTTCTGAGATGTACACACAGCAGGTGCTGTGTCATTTGACAGAGTATTAACACACAAATATCTGTCCACTTTGTGTAAATACACCATATATTACTCTTCACATTAGTAAAGTATGTAGCCTCTAATGCATGATCAAAATCCTGACTGCTGCTGTTGAAAACACTCTGTGCAACCTCTGCATGGTCTCTCCTCAGAGGAGTGCTGAGACTTTGGGATAGGAAACAATGAGAAATTGCCTTATTTTTAGTATATATCCTCTATGCATAACAAAAATTGGAAAACCAACAATTTACTGAAAACAAGAGGACAAAAAATACATTAAAAATTTCAATTTCTATAATTAATAAGAATAGGAACCAAGGAAATAGACATGCTGCTTAGTATAATATAACATTCAATATGATAGGATCTTAAGGAAAAGTAGTCTAGTCTTGCCTCCTGGATATCAGAACAAAAGGATTTTACAGTAATAAATGCATAAGCATACTGAAAATACACATTCTTCAGAATGATCTGCAGTTAGCACTCAAAATTTCCAAGGCCCAGAGCTAGAAAGTCTTGTGCACACAGAAAAAAAATTGAAAGATATCACCTGATGAGTAGTGATGTATTGGAAATACAACATAGTTCCTTAATTAGTATTGCATGTTCCCAACAAACATTTAATTTAGTTTAATTTTTAAAAATAATTATGTGCCAAAAGCTTCTAGAAGTTTTCTTTATGCAACTTTTTTTTTTAAAATATCCTTTTGAAAGAAACAACTGCCTCCCATGTTAGTCTGCATCTGCAAGTGATATTTAATAAACCCATTTCTCTGCTTTCAATGTTTTATTAAATAAGTATTTTTTTTAATGGGGAAGGGAGGGGAATTAATCTAGCTGTGTTAATTGGTTGGCACGAAGTGAACTGTGACTAACCTGCACCTGCTTATGCTTGCTTGTAGAGGACATATTCCCTTGCAAATCCTGTGGCATTTGGTACCGAAGTGAGCGGAACCTGCAGGCCCATCTCATGTATTACTGCAGTGGGAGGCAAAGAGAGGGGCCACAGCTGTCAGAGGAGAGTGAGGACAGTGCCCAGCAGATATCCAGTGTCTGCCCCTTTCCACAGTGCACCAAAAGCTTTTCAAATGCAAGAGCTCTGGAAATGCACCTAAATTCTCACAGTGGTAAGTATCATGTATTTTCATGTATCATCTCCTAGATTTAGCTTTTTTTTTATGTCATAGTTATTCACTATGACATTCAGTAGATCAGTGTCTCTCCAACTGTGTGCAAGCATTGATGTAGATAATACCAAAATGCCAGCAGTTTCTGACCTGTGTTCTACACCAAGTACCTCTCCCAGGTAACCAGTGTCATTTGTCTCATCTACTACTCCTCATTTGAATACTGTCTCTCTCTTAATGTGTGTATACATACATACAGGCAGCTTTTCTTTTCTGGTGAAGGTATGATCAGGAATCCAGACACAATCAATTACTGCAGGATTCCAGCTAGCAAACATACACACAACCAGAGAACATGTCCTTCTGAAGTAATATCTTAGTGCCCTAGAGGAGGCTTCTTAGGCAGAAGGCTTTAAGGATCATGGTCCACAGCTCTGTGCTTTTTCCAGGACACTTGTTTCATAAAAACTTCTTGTTTGATAGAAATATTCTTTTCCCTTCTTACAAATATAAAATGAGGACAATGTTTTAGAATCACAAAAACAAAGAATCATAGGTTTGTCTAGGTTGGAAAAGACCTTTGAGATCATCAAGTCCACCACTAAACCTAAGCACCACATCAGCATGGTGTAGATGACCAATTTTTAATTGAAACAGGGCTGAAAACACAAGTTAAGAGTTTGCAGGACATTTTGCATTGGAGTTTTCAGTAGCAGAGAACACCTACAAATAAGAAAGACTGCAGTGTCAGTGTGTGGTGTGTTTGCTGCCTGGTGTACAGAGCTGCTTCTGGAAAGAAGCAAGGGCTTACAGGTGTTCTTGATCCTCCTGTTAAATGAATGGAGTCTAAAGGACATTAATAGGTGCTTTCGTCACAGAAGAAAGCCTTATTTGGCTGCAGCATGAAAACTCCTGGAGCATGCATAGTCTACTCTGTGGATTTGGTGAAGTGAAAAATATTCCTCTGATACTTGGGTAGCAATGCAAATCTAAAAGGCAACATACTGCCTTGAGGAGTTTGGTACCTCCCAGAAAAGCACTAGAAGAGTGCTGAGTGAAAATTTCTTTATGTAGACAACACAGAAAACCCTTTGTCATTCATAATCAATGGTCCCCTTGTTATCCAAGAGGAAGCAGTCAGAGAACTACTGAGCTGCTTGGATGTTTATAAATCCATGGGCTCAGATGGGATCCATCCCAGGGTGATGAGAGAGCTGGCCAATGAGCTTGTGAAGCTGCTCTCCATCATTTACCAACATGCCTGGCTCACTCCAGACTGGAAGATGGTGAATGTAATGCCCATTCACAAAAAGGATGGGAAGGAGAATCCTGGTAATTATAGGCCAGTTAGCCTGACCTTAGTACCTGTTAAGGTAATGGAACAATTTGTATTGAGTGTCATCACACAGCACTTACAGGATGGTCAGGGTATCAGACCCAGCTAGCACGGGTTTAAGAGGGGTAGGTTGTGTTTGACCAACCTGATCTCCTTTTATGACCAGGTAACCCGCCTGGTGGATGCAGGAAAGGCTGTGGATGTTGTGTAACTGGACTTCAGCAAGGCCTTTGACACTGTCTCCCACGACACACTCCTGGAAAAGCTGGCAGCCCACAGCTTGTCCAGGAGCACTCTTTGCTGGGTTAGGAACTGGCTGGATGGCCAGATGGGCCCAGAGAGTGGTGGTGAATGGTGCTGCATCAAGCTGGCAGCCAGTCACCAGTGGTGTCCCTCACGGGTCTGTGCTGGGGCCAGTTCTGTTCAATATTTTTATTGACAACATGGATGAAGGTTTGGAGTCTTTCATTAGTAAATTTGCTGATGGCACTAAGCTGGGAGCATGTATTGATCTCTTGGAAAGTAGAGGACTCTTCAGAGAGACCTGGAATGGTTGGATGTATGGGCAGAATCCAATATAGGATGAAGTTTAATAAGTCCAAGTGCTGAGTCCTACATTTTGGCCACAATAACCACCTGCAATGTTATAGACTGGGGACGGTGTGGCTGGACAGTGCCCAGGCACAAAGGGACCNGACAGTCCCCAGGCACAAAGGGACCTGGGGGTGCTGGTGGACAGCCGGCTGAACATGAGCCAGCAGTGTGCCCTGGTGGCCAAGAAGGCCAACGGCATCCTGGACTAGGATATCCTAGTCCACACGAGGACTAGCACGGCCAGCAGGAGCAGGGAGGTCATTCTTCCCCTGTATTGGGCACTGGTGAGGCCACACCTTGAGTGCTGTGTCCAGTTCTGGCCCCTCAGTTTGGGAAGGACGTTGAGACGCTCGAGCGCGTCCAGAGGAGGCAACGAGGCTGGTGAGGGACTGGGAACACAAACCTGTGAGGAACAACTGAGGGAGCTGGGGCTGTTTAGTCTGGAGAAAAGGAGACTCAGGGTTGACCTTATCACTCTCCCCAATTCCCTGAACGGTGGTTGTAGTCAGGATGTAGGTTGGATATTAGGAAAAAGTTTTTTACAGAAAGGGTGATCAAGTACTGGAATGGCCTGCCCAGGGAGGTGGAGTCACCATCCCTGGATGTGTTTAAAAAAAGACTGGATGTGGCACTTGGCGCCATGGTTTAGTTGAGGTTTTAGGGCATGGGTTGGACTCAATGATCTTGAAGGTCTCTTCCAACCCAGTGATTCTGTGAATTCCGTGTGATTTAGAGTTCAGATCTTTCTGTGCTTCAAGATCTTATCAGGCTATTGCCATTTTCTGTTTGTTGCCTGGCAAATATTTCACTGTTCAGTAAACCAGCAGAACCATAGGCTACAACAGTTTCAATAAGATCAGGTGAATGCAGCCCAATGTGTCTTACAGCATGGTACTTATAACCAGATACTCTGGGAGGATTACAGATTAATTTCTCCTCATGCAGAGGAAAATTGAAATGTTAGCCATTGTGCAAAAGATTTGCTTAAATTATTTGCATTTATTGACATACCATTGGCTTAGATGTTTAGGGTTTTGAGCCACGAGCTGTGAGTGACCATGTCTGCATGTAATCTAGAGATCTGTGTTCTTTGAAAGACATATATCTGTGGTGAATTTCCAGTAAGAATCTTTAGTTGTTTCTTAGAAGAGAGGCTAAACCTCAGGCCTTTCCCTTTCTTTTTAGTCACAAACCAGTCTATTCAATCATTCTTGCTCTCTTTCCTATCCTGTCATTCTTTATTTTTCTGTATAGATTATCACAAGTTATAACACCTTCTGCAGTAGGAATGAAACATTCCTTTTCCAAATGTCTTGTAATCTTTGGAAGCCCTGTGTTTGCTTCAACTGCTCTTACTGTTCCCACTGGAGTCTCTAGCAGACCTACACCACTGGAATGCCGAGCCCTGACTGAAATGCAAAGTCCCATAGAGACTGCTGTCACTGTCCCACATGATGGGGAAGCATGTGAAGCACCATCTCATGTCAGCAGAGGAGCTAAAGCCTTGTGTGGCCTCCTGGGGAATGAGTGCCTGATAGGAAACAAGCTGACTAAAGTGCTGTGTATCTCCTTGGCTCCCTTTTGGCCTCTGAGGACAAGAGCAGGTCAAATGTCACACACAACTTGGGGGGGTCACTGATGCTAGGGAAGAAGCGAGGACCTCCAGGTACCACAGTGTGACTACCCACAGAGTGAGATACAGTATTCTTACAGTTTTGTATTGTCCAGCTACCACACACCTACTTCACCTGACTGCGGTGTGGTATATGTGTGTATGTGTAGGCAGAACAAATGCTCATTTTAAATTCTGAATATCATCCCTATCAATATTTTTTCAGTTTCTATTGTCTAAAAGGTAACTAGAATCCATGTTGTTGCAGTAGAGAAATTTGGTCTTATCTCTTTTTAAAGCATTTTCAATTTCAAAATGCCATGAAACATGGAGTTTTTTGTTTAATCGGTGATTGTAAGATGTCTTTGAATGTACTGTTCTTGATAAAGTGGTAGTGATTTCATGAGGAAAAGGTGTCATTTTATAGCAGTAGTTGCCAATGGCCATTATATGTGAAAGATAAAATGTCAGTGAAGCTATGCCTTACTGCTCCTCCTCCCTTCACAAAGAACACAGCTCATCAGTCCTTTCTGTTGAGGACAGATCTGTAACCTCTTCCCACACTACAGCCAACCCAGGCAAGCAAAGAGCTGAGCATCAGTAATACTCAAAATGCTACTTCTACTTTGTCTGTGGCTTTCAGGCACAATGAGGGCTGTACCTCAAGCTGTATCATAACCTTGAACCTCTTGACCTTGGTGTGCTTTCTGTGCATTCAAAATTTCCAGTGATTGTGTATGGAGAACATAATGTGTCCCTTTAGTAGTAGCTATAGTTTCTGAGAGCTTTTTCATTTAGAATAAGTCCAGTCTATTTTCATCCTTTCCCTTGTTCTTTCTCTCCCTGCAGCTCTGATGAATGCATGCAAATACTAGGGCTCTCCAAAGCAAAGCAAAAGTCTGGGAACAACCTAGCAGTTTGAGGAAAAACCAATTCAAGTATTTTCAGGGTGACAAATACCATCTCATTAGAAGAAAATTAGTCATTCTCGCTGCATTTGTACCTTCTGTGCAGCTGATTCCCAGTATTCTTCATGAGGGGCAAAATGGTCACTTTGTTTTGTATTTTGCTTGTCTTTTGTGTAGGAGTGAAAATGGACAAATTCCTCCCACCCGGTGCTAGTCTGAAATGCACAGTTTGTACTTACACTGCAGATTCAGTGATTAACTTTCATCAGCACCTGTTCTCGCATCTTACTCAAGCTGCCTTTAGATGCAATCACTGCCATTTTGGCTTCCAAACTCAGAGGGAGCTACTGCAGCACCAAGAGTTACATGTCTCTGGCAACAAAATTCAGAGAGAAAGTGACATTGAACACTCTCCAAGTGGAAACGAAGAAGGTTTACAGCCAGCAACGGACCTGTTGAGCAGAAATGATGTTCCCCAGAGCCAAAAGACCATGCAGACTAAAGATGCAAGTTCTGATACAGAGCTTGATAAATGTGAAAAAAAGGCTCCCCTTTTCCTTCCAAACCAGAGGCCAGAAACCCAGCCTGCCGCAAATAAGCAGAGTTTTTCATATACCAAAATAAAATCTGAACCATCCAGTCCAAGACTTGCTTCATCGCCAGTTCAGCCTAATATTGGTCCTTCTTTCCCAATGGGACCCTTTCTTTCCCAGTTTGCTTTTCCCCAAGACATCACTGTGGTTCCTCAGGCTTCAGAGATATTAGCCAAAATGTCGGAACTGGTCCATCGAAGGCTGAGGCATGGAAGTAGCAATTATCCGCCTGTAATTTACAGTCCTTTGATGCCTAAAGGGGCTACATGTTTTGAATGCAACATAACATTCAATAATTTGGACAACTATTTGGTGCACAAAAAGCATTACTGCAGCAGCCGATGGCAGCAGATGGCAAAGTCACCAGATTTTTCCAGTGTTCCAGAAAAAATGCCTGAAGCTGTAAGTCCCAGTAATGGTCAGAGCTCTATAAACATCCTGAATCCAGCTCCTCACACATCAGATCCAGAAAATCAGCTTCTGCAGACATCTTGCTTAAACTCTTCCAATGTTTTAGATTTGATTGGGCCAAACAATAAAAGTCATGAAAAAGACTTTACTGCACAGCCTAAGAAGTTGTCAACTGCAAGCAATGGTGATGAGAAGATAAATGGAAAACCTTCTGATGTGAAGAATCCCAATGCTCCCTTAGTAGAGGGGGAGAGTGATCCTAACAAGACCACATGTGAAGCTTGTAATATTACTTTCAGCAGACATGAGACCTACATGGTCCACAAGCAGTATTACTGTGCCACTCGCCACGATCCGCCGCTGAAGAGGTCTGCTTCCAGCAAAGTGCCTGCCATGCAGAGAACAATGCGTACTCGGAAGCGAAGGAAGATGTATGAGATGTGCTTACCAGAGCAAGAGCAGAGGCCACCACTAGTTCAACAGCGATTTCTAGAAGTTGCTAATCTTGGCAATCCTTGTACATCTACTCAAGAGTCAACAGAGGGTCTTGGAGAGTGTTACCACCCACGATGTGACATCTTTCCAGGAATAGTCTCGAAGCATCTGGAAACATCACTGTCTATTAACAAGTGTGTTCCAGTTTCAAAGTGTGATACTGCCCACTCCACCGTGTCTTGCTTGGAGATGGATGTGCCAATAGATCTCAGTAAAAAATGCTTACCCCCATCAGAGAGGACGTCCACTTCTCCCAAAAGGCTGCTGGACTACCATGAGTGCACCGTATGCAAGATCAGTTTTAACAAGGTAGAGAACTACCTGGCTCACAAGCAGAATTTTTGTCCTGTCACTGCTCATCAGCGTAGCGACGTGGGACAACTTGACAGTAAGGTGTTTCAAAACCCAGAGAGTGAAAGAAACAGCCCAGATGTCAGTTATGAGAGAAGCATAATCAAATGCGAGAAAAATGGAAACTCAAAACAGTCCTCTCCTAATGGAAACTTATTTTCCACACACTTAGCAACACTTCAAGGACTGAAAGTCTTTAGTGAAGCAGCCCAGCTTATTGCTACAAAAGAAGAAAACAAACATTTGTTTCTTCCACAATGCCTTTACCCTGGAGCAATAAAGAAAGCTAAAGGAGCAGATCAGCTTTCTCCATATTATGGAATAAAGCCAAGTGATTACATTTCTGGTTCTCTCGTCATTCATAATACTGATTTAGATCAAAGCACAAATACAGAAAGTGAATCTCCTAAAGGCCAGGCGCCTTCGAATGGATGTGCTGTGCAGAAGAAAGAATCTCTTCCGCTACTGCCGAAAAACCGAGGCATGGTAATAGTTAATGGGGGACTAAAACAGGAGGAAAGACCTGCTGCTAACTCACAGCAAGAGAACATTTCCCAGAATCCTCCGCATGAAGATGGGCACAAGTCTCCTTCTTGGATCTCTGAGAATCCCCTAGCTACAAACGAAAACGTCTCTCCAGCAATTCCTACGGCAGAGGAACAGTTGTCTAGTATAGCTAAAGGTGTGAATGGCTCCACCCAGGCTCCAAACAGTGGAAAGTATTGCCGACTGTGTGACATCCAGTTCAACAATCTCTCAAACTTTATAACTCATAAGAAGTTTTATTGCTCTTCACATGCAGCAGAACATGTCAAATGAAACAATCGGTCATCTCTGGTACATGTGTTTAGCATATTGTTCGATACAGTTTAAAGAAAGCTGTTTGAATTACATCTGGACAATCAGGAGATTTCACTATTGCTGAGTTGAAGACTTAAAGGTGTAATTTCATTACAGTCCATTAGTAAAGTGTATTATTGGTGCCATTTTCAAAAATATTAATTTATTTTACCAGCAGTATTCATAGCTGTAGTTATGTTATTTTTTATTTAAAAACTTTATATTAAAGTCATTTGTAATGTTATTGTATAGTTATTGTGTAGCACATATGGTTTGCACTGTATAGTAGATTTTAAAGAAAATAGTCGCAAACAATACAGAAAAGCATTTTAGAAATAGCTTCAAAAGCACTTGTGTATCCTGATTTTTTTTCTTATATGCTGTTGCAGATATATGTATATGCTAAAATATAACTTGCAAAAAAGTTTCAACTATGCTGTAAAGTTCGCCTTAAAATTTCAATTTTTTTGAACAATTGGGCTCAGTTTGCACTTTATATTTTAGCACATACAGTACCTTAGTCATTAGGCTTTGCATTTGTATGTAGCAGTATGTTTCTGTCCACTTTCTTAATCTGAAACGTACGTTAAATGAAGATGGCATTTTCTTTCTTGTATAGTACTTGTATTTTCTTTCGCTGATGCATCTCTGTCTCAATTTTTAAACCTTTGCTGTTAAATGCAATACTTTATAAAGAATGAACAAAATTACTGGAAGCAGTATTGTAAGAAATGAGGTCATATCAATCAGTTTTATCTTTTGAAAGGCACAGTCTAAAACAAAACCCTAAACTCAATGCTGCAATTATGAATCTAATTCATATATAAGATATATTTAAATATAAGAGTAGCAATACTGCAACTGGTGATCACAAAGATAATGTTCTACTTCTGATAGAAATAATTTCTCAACAAATGTTGTTACTATGCATGTATATGGATGGAATAAAATTCCAGATAATTGGAGAAGTTTGGCAGTAATTTCTTTAATTTTTTTTAATTTTGTTTTTCAAGGTTGATTTAGAGCTCACAAACTGTGAAAAAGCTCTTAGGAACAAGCTAACATTGCCTTCTCTTCAGTGGAAGCAAAGTGTTCAAAGAGACAATGAGTAAAAAGGATGCCTCCACTTCCAGGGAGTCCCTTCTGACAGTTCACTAGGTCTGGGTCTAAGACTGCCTAGTGAACTAAAACTTAAAATGTGAGGGCCTGAAACCAGGAAGGCTGTTCTCTTTACACATACTTCCCTGGCAGTATCTCCATATGTCAAATTCAGTGGAACAAATCTTCCTAATACCTCTGGTATGATTCTTCATGTGTTCAGTGTTCTTCTATGAAAAACAAGATAATTCATTTAAGAGAACAGCAGTTTGCTCCACTAATTCAGTATAGAAATATTAGTCAATAAATTATGTTATATTAAAATCTGAACTAATACACAGTTAATACCATTCACTTGGAATTGTTTGGTCTCCTGTACACCGTTTTCATTAGAAAAACTGAGATTATAAAATTGACCTATTGATGCACTTTCATCCTACAAATTTGAAAGCAAAACTATGATCTGAATAATAACGTAAACTGCTGTATTTTAGTTCCTGTGTCAGCCAAAGAAACAACTCGGAACAAGCTACATAAAAGGATGGTGTTTCAGCAGAGCAGCCAGTCATAGTCTAGCATAAGAGCATACAATGCCACTGGCTTTCAGCAACCATTTCTGTGTAGTTTGAAACTGAAATTGTCCTTTTTTTTTTTATTATTTGTAAGCGTAGCTACACGTAACCCAGTAGCAAAAATAATAAACACTTCAAAACTATAGTTAACAGTTCTGCTGGTTAGTCAGACTTCAAATACAGGTCGAGAGTGCATAAAATTGTACTAATTCTTGCTTGCAACAAAGATAGCAGATGTATGCATTCATTTCAGTAGAACCAAAGTTGGTCCTATAGCAAATACTTCAAATAATAACACTTGTGAAGGAGAAAAAGCATTACAATCACAGGGAGAACAAAATGGGCAAAATGTTCATGATTATCATCAGAAAATAGACCAGGATATCTAAGACTTCACAATATTCTAAATAGATAGTACATTTTGGCCTTTTTGGTGGCAAACGTTATTTTGAAGATTATCCATCATGCAATAATGGGTTAAAGAACTAGGTGATTGTATCTAGCTTGAAATAACCTGATTCTTAAAGATCCACATGCATAGATGACAACCTTTTAGGTGAAGCTGGTCAGAAGGCCATAGGTTGTGTAATTTACAATTGCAGAGCTCTAGGGTTATGTTTAGACAGTGAGAAAGTAAAGGAAAATATCAGGGTTAAAGCAAATACCTAGTTGAGAAGTGATGCTGAAAGAGGAAAGCCTTATCACAAACAGCTTCTGATCCAGAAATGCTGAGGGTTCCTGATATATTGTAGAGGTAAATTAAAACCTGCCATGCTGCATTATATTCTTCCCACTGGCTAGTCCAATTTTCCAATTTTTTTTCACACAACAGAATAATTCTGCTAGCGTTTTCTCTTTATAAATGACCTATTTGGTTGACTGCTTCCATTTTTACAAGTTCAAAATAAGCACAACCTGTTCATTTGTGGGTGTAGAGTTACTCAGTTGTAAACACATTTTATGTATTTTAGTCACTTCACGGGAACAACTGGCAACTCGGACATGTGCTAAGCCCCTAAGTTATACCATCACACTCTATAAAACAAAAACTGTACACAAGCTAGGTGGGTAGCAGATACTAACATTTTCATTTTTTATACGTTTTTTAAAATCAGAAAGCATTTTAGAAAAAGCTGCTCACATAGCTGGTTTCAGGAACTGTGTTTTCCCATAACTTTATAGACTGTTTTCAATTGTTTCACTTTCTTTATTGCACTCATTTTTTAATTTGCTCATGTGAAATAAGAACATAAACACTTTGACCAGCCAGAAATCTCTCTACTGTCTCTTAAACCAGTTTGCACATTACTGGCCTAATCCCAGCTTGAGGTTTAAAGCACATCTACATTTAAGTCATAAGTATTGTTTACCGAAATAAACTACTTAAATCTATTTTCTGACCAAGGGGTTGTTTGTGTTCTCTTCAGATTATATCTACATGTTCGTCCAAGGTGATAAACTGTCTATTGCTAAAATCTTCTCTTCCCAAGTTCTTTTTTTAGGTTTTTGTAGGGTTATTAATTTTTTTATCAAATCACCTATGCAAAAGGAGTCCATCTTTAGTCTTTGGCACCTGGAATTCAGCAGGAAACAGAGCACCTCAGTTAAATGGTTTGGTTCCCTTAATCCCTGTCAGCTGGTGTCAGTAAATAAATCTTTGGGGCTATGGGGTGAACAGCTCAGCAAAAGGCATTAAAATATTTCTTGAGCTTATGTTACAAAAAATAAAATTGCTCCACTTGAAGACTTAATATTTAGAAGAGCTGGTTCCTGCCTAAATCCCTGTGTACTGATTGCCTGGCAGGTTTTATGTTAAACTTTTGGGTTTTTTTAAGGAAGATTTTCTTATTCACAAAACATCCCATCCACAGGCAGTGTTCAGAACTAATTTGGCCACACCCCTGTCTGCCTAATTTATTTGTTTTTATCCCAAAATTCAGACTCTGAAAGGCAGTTGTGAGTCTTCATTCATATCACATTCATACCACAGTCTTCCCAGTTTTCATGGAATAGTGGTGATTTTTTTCTTTCTAGAAGAAAAGCAGTAAAGCTGATGTCTGCCTGTCTTGAAGTAATTGTAATAATGCTAGGATTCTAGTGGCATGTTCTCATTATTACAAATAATCATAAAACTACATCATAGATACTACTGTGGATCCACACTCCTAACTTTCTCAGTCTCTCATTTCCACTGGATAACTATTGACTATGTTCATTGTCTACACTGTCTGCAGGAGTGTAGAAGTCATATCCTAAACATAACAGAGAGTATGAATAAGGTGATTCCTCCCTTGTACAATAAACACTGCATCACTGGAAAATGGAGAAGAAAAAAAAAAAACAAATAAAAACCCTGATGTAGAAATTAAAAAATTAAATCAAGTCCAGCACCACTATCAAGATGACATGTAGGTGGGCTAATCACTTCACTGAATGTACATACATAAGCTATGAACCAGAAGCCATTCTAAAACAGTGGAACTGGGATGGCACTCTGAGCAGCCTGGAAGACCTGACTTAAAGAAATTCCATGGTGAGTATAATGGGAAAAGGGTGGTGTGGGATAAACTTATTGAGGGGCAAAGAATATAAGAAAAAAGGGAAGCAGCACTTTGCTAATCCCGAGAGTGTAGTATGGGTACACTGATGGCTGCAGAAGGCAGCAGTTACATGGCATCAGAACTATAAAAATGCTACATGTCCCAGGAAGCCTGTTGAGAGAGGGTAAAATACTGATGAGACAAAATCCTTGGAAGATCGCTCCCAAATGATAAATATTGCCAATGCAAAGGTTCTGGCTTCTATGGTCACCTTTTCCCCAAGGCTGACAATGGGGAAGAGAACCACAAATCTTTTGGCCTTCCAAGTCACCTTCACAGCTGGTATGTTGTGTTGCCATGAACAGTGCAGGACAGACATCCACAGAACAGATGTGTGTGACCCTATTGTAAATTAGAGCCAAGTCAAATACCCAGGCTTCAGATGTGTCAGCCTGGGAGCCTGCCTGGTCCCACCACTGAGGTCTTTCACAGAGGTCACTGACAGTGCTTCAAATCCAGACCACTTGGAGCCGCAGCAAAATGAACTAAAATAGTGGTGGCACTTATGTATGGAGTAAAACAGAGCATGGGGAAGGGAGGTGGGCAGGAAATCTGCAGTCACACAGTTAAAGCTTCTGCATAATACAGCAGCATGAGATGAATGAATTGTGACTGCAAGGGTGAGACAAGGCTTTTATGCTGGGGTGAACATAAAATTGTGATTCTGACAATTTCAACTTTCAAATACATGGAGTTTTTTACTATAAACATACAGATATGTAACAAACATTCACAGAGAGATGAGAATGTCGAAAACAGGGAGACAACCTAAACTAGATTAAGAGATTAGATCAAGCACCACACTAAGGTGATTAGAAAAATCCTTTGTTGCAGAAGTAATAGCCAGACCCTTTAATCTTCGTTGCATAGGGAAACTGGCACCTTTTGGTGCATAGAGGCTGATGATATGCTCATTCATATCCAAATTTAAATGTTCTGGCAAAATTATTCTTTCCCCTTTCTGCTCTCAGTTACTTTGCAAAGGCCTCAACCTCCCAGCTGCTTTGTGCAGGTCCCAAGCCAAGGAATTTGTTCCTACTACCAACTCAACGGCCCTCACACTCATTTTTTCCACCTGACAACTTAGTTGGTTTTGTAACTGTCCTGTTTTGTTTTCTATTGTGGGAGGTTTTTTTAACTCTTTACCCACCTTGAATGATTCACGGTGGAGTCAAGGTGAAGGATTAGCCTGAGCTGGTGTATTGGAGAATGTGACAATCTCCATTACTGGAGAAGTGGAGTCATTTGAGAACTCCTCTAAAGGAGGTTTACCTGCACTCAGCTGTTCTGAGACCCCTTGTTAGGACTTTCATATCCCTCACCACATCTTGAAATTCACTCCTCTCTAAGTGCAAAGCAGCATACCCAAAGACTCAGTCAGTTGTCTGCTTCGAATTAGAATTATTTCCCTGTAGGAAATCTCCATGAAAGAATTTGTTGGACATGCACTTTGAGTGGCACTATCATTTTGATAATTTTAACACTCACTGTTGATGTAGTAACCTAATATTCAACCCCAAAGTGGGTGCTGTGCCTCTCAGTAGTCGAGGTCTAGTAATTTCTTAGGGGTGTCAGGAGAATCCCAAGCCTTACGCATAGGCAGCTACAGGGACAGAAGGACGTCAACATTTACTGGTTTTCTCCTCCCATGTGAGTTATTCTGTAAAACAGAGAGAAAGCCATTGGAACACAGAGAAAGGGACAAGAAGGACTTTAAGTGCTACAATGTGGGGAAGGGATTTGTGGCTTCTGGCCTCAAGGTGGTTTCTTGTCTTTTTACGTTAGGCAGACAATGGGAAAATGGCCTATCAGCAACTAAAGTTTATCTTCAGTGTTAGAAAACTTGACATGCAGTGTGCTTTTTAAAGTTATATCAGAAATCACTTTCCTTTTATGAGAAGTGTAGTTTGGGATAGGTAATTTTTATATTAGGAAAAGGAAGTTGGCGCAGTTTGCAGACGTTTTTAACGTACTGAAATCTGTATTATCACTAGAATTCATTCAAAGCTTTCATGCAATTTGTGGAGCTAAAAGTGATAATTATATAAAAGAAGTGAACATGATTTCACTTATTTGAACTTCACTGTGCTAGAGGGATTCAGTGTCACATTGTGATAGCCACTTCAAGGAAAAACTGTCTGCTCTGCAAGAACTCTCCTTGTCAGTGACATGCTGTGCTCCTTATTCTTGTAACATCAAAATATATCATAGTTTATGCCTGTTATATTAGATTTGATAATGACATTCACAATACAAAAATAATATTTATATAAAGTATTCAGCTTGAAGATAACTGTTAGACCTACCTGATACAAAGCTGCTGTGTATACTTGCCAACCATGTATTAAAGTTAAGTGATAATATTACTTTGTGCATTTGCTCTAAGTTCATGACAAGCATAATTAATACCAATAACCAGCAAGGTGAAAGTAGGATTCATTCTTAGGTGATAAAAATGCCAGTTTTCTTTCCCAAGCAACAAATTCCAAAACTTTCTTATCACCAGATAAGATTAAAACGAAAAAATGAAATGTTGTACAACTTTGTCCAGTGACACTTATGAACCATTACTCTGAGCTGTGGAAGATCATGCTGTGGATGCATCACTGTGTAGACAAGCACAGTTCAAGAACCTTCTACTGATGTTCAGAACCAGCAGTGAAGATGTGATGCAGGCTCAGATAAAAACAAATTACTTGTTTCATTATAGTAAATAGTTTGAATCAAAAAGCAGCATTTTGAATACATGAACTACCCTGCTATCTGAATGTCTCTTAGAAATGGAGAAGAGTTAAAGTTAGTACTCAGCTGAGTATCAAAACCTCTTCTTTCCACAGGATTACCCACTGCTGCTAACAAATCACCCATAAAAATGCAGGTCAGGCATTTGGAACCTACATCTAATGCTTACAAAACTCCCATTGAAATGAATTATGGAATCGCTCACTCCAGTTGCAGCGCCTATGAGTAGATAAAAGAGAATATGTCTTTGTGACCTTTATACAGGTTCTGCTGCATTTATATATTATACAAACAGCTTATTTTGTATGTGCTGCCACTGGCTGTGGAGTAGGAACCATTACCTCCTTAATATTTTAGAGGGGTAGAGCTATGTCCCAGTAAACCCAGTGTCACAGGATGGCTGAGGCTGGCAGGCATCTCTGGAAACTGTCCAGTCCAACCCCACCCCTGCCCAAGCAGGGTCAGCTATGACACCTTGTTCAAGGATGTGGCCAGTTAGGTTTCTGAATATCTCCCAGGACAAAGACTGTACAGCCTTTCTGGGCAACTTATTCCTGTGCCTGGGATGGTCCTCTACAGGAGTGGGACTCTGCACTTTCCTTTGCTTGACTCTATGAGATGTCTCTTGGTCCCTTTCTCCAGCCTTTCCAGACCCTTCTGAATGGCAGTACAGCCACCTAGTCTGTCTAATCCTCTTTCTTCCTGGTTTTGTGTCATCTGCAATCTTGTGGTAGGTGCGTGGTGTGCCAACATCCAGGTCATTGATGAAGATGATCAGTGGTATTTTCCCCTTTAGAACACCATTAGTGACTGATCAACAGCTGGACTTCATGCTGCTGATCACAGCCTTATTGGCCCAGTTCAGCCAGTTTCCAATCAACTTCCCTGTCCATTTAGCTAGCCCATATTCCATCAGAATGTCTACAAGGTTGTCAGGATTGACTGTCAAAAGCTGTGCTGAAGTCAAATAAATAGAATTCACTGCTTTCCCCTATTCACATCACTGTAGAAGCCTCTCAGGTCAGGCATGATTTCATCTTCATAAATCTATGCTGACTACTCCCAGTAACCATGTAGTCTTTTATTTGCCTGGAAATGGTTCTCAGGATTATTTGCTTATCACCTTTCCAAAGATCAAGGTGGAGCTCTGACCTTTGCTTTCTCTCAGTACTCAGAAATCTCCCTTGGTCACTACAACCTTTCATATGACCTTAATCAAGAATGGACTCACAGAGATACCAGCAGTTCCCTCAGCACTCAGAGGTGCCCCCCTGTAGACCACATGGACTTAAATATGTCCAGTTTATTTCTATGTTCCCTGTCCTGATCCTTGCCCACCAGAACTAATTATTTCTTGCTTCAGGGTCCTGAGATTCATGGCTTTCTAGCGAAGATGGAGGCAAAGAAGGAATTGAGTATCTCCGCTCTGTTCACACCACCACCAAGTTCATTATGCCCTTGCCTGTTCAGCAGCTGTCACACTTCTTTTTCCTTTTCCTAGTCTTTGGTGCTGACAGACCTGCAGAAGGCCTGCTTGTTGCCTTTCACAGCCCTCACCATGTTCAACACAATTATCTGACAATGTGCACTGAAAAGCCAGTTGTATTCCGTGTTGCCCAGCATGGCCAGCAGGGCAAAGGAGGGGATTTTGGCTCTCTGCTCTGCTCTGGTGAGACCCCACCTGGCCACCAAGATGATCAGAGGGATGGAGCACCTCTCCTACAAAGACAGGCTAAGAGAGTTGGGGCTGTTCAGATGGGAGAGGAGAAGGCTCCAGGGAGACCTTATTGTGGCCTTTCAATACTTAAAAAGAGTTAAAGGAAAAAGAGACTTTTTACCAAGATCTTCAGAGAGAGGAGAAGGGGTAAACTGAATGGAAGTCGGTTTAGATTAGATATTAGGAAGAAATTCTTTACTGTGAAATGTGTGAGGTACTGGTACAGGAAAGCTGTGGATGCTGAATCCCTGGAAGTGTTCAAGGACAGGTTGGATGGGACTTGCAACCTGGTCTAGTGGGAGGTGCCCCTGCCCATGCCAAGAGGATTGGAACTAGATGACCTTTAAGGTCCCTTCCAACCCAAACCATTCTGTGATTCTGTGAACTTCAGCTGGACCTTATCCATAACCTTATGAAATTCTCTACATTTCATTTTTATTTGGCAGGTCTTCATGCTCTTGAGCATCTTCATGCATCTTCAGACCTTCTATCTGTACTTTTTCCACCATGAATGTGTTGTCAGTTGCAATAATGGAAGTCCAGAAGAGGTTTTTCAGGGAGCAGCACAACTTTCTAGGCTATCAGTAGCATAACTGAAAGCAGCATCAGGCCTACATACAGGATGCATGTATAGTAATTGTTCCAGAGCCTTCAAAATAATTTCGTTTGAAAACAAAATTTTGTTTGCAAATAGTGGGTTCCAGAGCCTAAGTCTATAGTTACCTGAAAGGTCTATAATACCCTGTCTCCCACTAAGCTGTCAAGTTCATTTTCACTTTTTCTCCTCCAATATTCTTGGTAACACCATCTTTTTCCCCACATTTTCATTTCCCTCTTTGCCCCCAGTTCCAGTTTCAGCTTGGCCGAAAATGTCTACATAAGAAAAATACAAAGTAATTTGCAGTGAGGTGAGAAAAGCTTTCAGATCTTAACACTGCTAATCTTGGAAAAGTTTTAATTTAAATTCAGACTAGGACCTCAGCCTATCTTTGCCATCAGTTGCATCCAGAAAAATACAGAAGTTCTTTTGAAGAGAAAGGCAGTTTTGGCTCAGTGAAGATAAAGTGATTTTACTCCAAGTCTTGGACTTGTTGATTTTCATTCAGACCCTAATCAATTAGTTTGCTTTGTTTTTTGCATCACTTTTTCATCAGAAAGGAAATTGAATTTTAACATATATAAATTTAGCCTGGAACAGTTGTTCCAGAGTTGTGCTCACCTAATAGTAATGCAGTGAAAACAAAACCAGCTGAGCACCACATGAGTCACTAGGAATGCACCGAAGATCTGTCCATCCACATTTATATTACAAATGAATGAATATAGATCTAGTAATTTTTCACTGAAAATAGATGCAGTAAGTAGTCACGCTGTTTTTCATTTAGCATTAATCAAACTAGATTCTCCTCTCAGTTTCACTAGAACAAAGTAAGTAATTTATTCTAAATTGCAGCTGGAGTTACTCCACATTTTTCTGATGCCATAGAGCGCAGAATACATCCCTAACAGAAGCTAACATCCCTAACAAGCTAACAGAAACTGCTATTAGCTTGTCTAATTCATACCTCATATTACCACCTTCATAAGAACTCACTCATTAAAATAATTGTAAAACAGTGAAAGAGCTTGCTTTTACAGGCATTTTGGGTCAAGCTCAGCTACCACGGTATGACCACCTAGGATTGGAATAAATAACCTGCAACATGTTGAAAGGCCAATTACTTAGAGAATTGCTACCATTAAAGGAGTCACATTATTCTTTGACTCCTTTCTTCTCTAAAATATATATGACAGCTGAAATCCCATCTAGACAACAGTTCATGACTTCTGACAAGTGGATGATATTGTTGAGTGTAAAAAGAGTGTAACCAGTGTTTGAACTACATAAGATTTAATTTTTCCCTGGACTACTGTAGGGTTATTTACAGCAAGGAGAGGTTGTGTGCCTGTGGGACTTGACACTAGTGATCACACACATGACAGCACTCTTAATGGTGCAGCTTAAGAATTCACTTCTTTGGGAAGCAAGGTACATCTACAGAAACTTATCTCAGTGTCTGCTTGGGCCTGATTCCCCAGCTGGTGAAGTTCTCTCCATCTAATGGACTCCCAGATAAGAAGAAAGCAAGCATTGTGGCTTCAACACAGTCTGTGATTCCAACAGCCTAAATTCCCCTGAGATCATATAGGATGTGCCCCTTCATATCTTCTCTGACAACAACAACTTCAAAATCCAGCTCCAAAGACAGTAAAGGCTTCCTCAATTTCCAAGACCATTGCCTTCCCAATCTGAAGAGTGGACAAATCAATTTTTATACATCCATAGCTGTGTTCTTCTCAGAGAAAATTGTGTTTTAAGAAAGTATGGAACTGCTTTTTAGTTTACTGGGTGTATGAACAATTTTAGTTATCTGCTGGTCTCCAGTTCTCTTGAGGCATCATTGGAAAAGTTTTCTTTCCTCAGAGCTATATTAAGCATTTTTTAAACTTATTTTCAGAAGTACCAGTGATGCTTCTCAAGAAGCAAAAGTGAGATGGGACACTTATCCTGGTCTCTGTTTAGAAGAAGACCTGAGCTGTAATGCACATTTTGAAAACTTCTAGATGATATCCATGTAAATCGTGGGAACTCACAAGAAATATGTTTTTTTCCTGCACTACTCTGAAACTATCAAAGATTTCTAAGACCCATTCAGTGCCCCTCAATTGCAGTTCGTTCAGGAAATTCCAGCTCAGATTCAGAAGGACAGTCTAGCTACATGATGTGATTTGCTGTGCAGGTGTAGATATAGGACACAGAAAATAGAGAAGCTTGGCTTTAGGGGATATAATCACTGACACACGAATGAGATCTCACTGGTTCAGCCATGAACAGTTCATGTCCTGAGCAGTGGACATGTTTAAAAAAAGATTATTCCTCAGACATAAAGTATTATATGAATGCAGAGTATGTTATTTTCCAAATTTAGTGGTGGTGAATGTTTTCTCCCTGAACAAATAATCTAGTTTAAACATTAACTGTAAAAGTTATTTATCTCCGATGAATGATATTTTGGTTTTATTTCAGTTGAGAGTATTTAAATATAATCATTAAAAACCAAGACACAAACTTCAAACATATCCAGATGACAGTTCTATCTTCTATGTCATAATTTTCAGAAGGTTGAAATATTTTTCATATAAAAAGCACAATTCTGCCACACCGCCTTGCAGTTCCAGATGTCTGTTCAGCCTTTTGAATAACAAGAGGTCAATTTGATCAAGCCATTGTGGCAGACAAATGTAATGATATACCTGCACTGCAAGTGTTTATTATGTTTGGCAGGTGCTCTTGTAGTGGTCAGACGAAGTGAAGCTCAGCATAGAGTAGAATATATATTTTATTGTTGGGGTTCAGGAAAAGGCTTACATTTGAATTACTTACATGTGATTGCCTGAGAAAAAACAGTACATCCTTGTGGAGGTAAAATGAAAAGCCTTACCTACCAAGATTGACTGTCTGTCAATAGCTCATCCCCTAAACTTTTCCTAACAATAGTCTGAATGCCAGCTGGCATCTTGAGAAGAAATATAAAAGAGCTGTGAAGAAGGCAGTGAGAAGTGCCTTGAATTTGAAAGTGAATTTCAGTTTAGCAATGCTCCAGATTTTTTTTTTGTTGTTGTTGTTGTTGTTAGACCTTTGAATGTTTTACAGTGGAAATTTTCGTGTAACAGTGATATTCGGTCTGAACATTCCCTAGACCTGAGCTGCAGATTCAATTTTCTGACTTTCCCCTGAGGAAGAGAAGCTGGTCCTGGACTAGTAAGCTCAGGAATGACTTTTCTGACAAACACTAAACAGCCTGTCTCCTACTTAACATAAAATAGATTTCTGAATTTGAATGGTATTCATTTCCCTTATTGCTTATTTATAAAATAAAACAAGCAGAAAGTGTTCAGAAACCAATTCTGAGCAATTTCGATTCAGGTGATTCAAGAATATTGAGAAATTAAAGCAAATTATTTGAAAGAATCAGTCAAAGAATACTCAAAGTTCTGCTCTCAGCTTTCCTTGACCATAGCTATTTTATGAGTACTCCATGTAACGCTTCATATGCATATATATATGCATACACAATACAAATACATATATATATGTGCATATATTAACTCAAAATATTCTAGACATATATTTTAGCTCTGAAAGTCTGATTCATTAGCTAATGGGTAACAAAATATACAAAATACCATATTTGTATCAGGAAAAATCTCATAAATATCTGGAAAACAACTGGGATCTGGACTGTATGTGACGAAGTATGCCGTGTAGGTCATTTAGCCGGGAAAAAAAAACATGAATGCTTTGAAGTTTGTTGTACTTTCATGTCCAGAAATTGTTCCAGGATTTAGGTCTTGTATTTCACAAAGCCCATTTCACTTCACATTTTTAATAGTTGGTATTGACCCGAATTCCCCTTTACAGAGAAAACCTCTTTGTATTATTTTTAAAAAGTCAGAATATGATGAAGAAAGTGCTCATATCCTCCATGGTGCATACATCTAACATGGAGCATAGGGCATGCTCATCTAGACTGTTTGTCTCCATCAGAGTTTTAGTAAATTCCATAAATAATTTTTACTTGCCACATTCCCTTTCTCATGAGCAGCAGCCCTCATCGGCCATTAAAAACTACCACTGGAATTTGTGCTCCTCTCAGGGCACTATTTAGAGCTTTTCTTGGAACTAGATCCGGAATCCATGGCTATTTCTTACTTCTGGTAATATCAGGAAAATGTGTAATAAAAATAAGAATGTAAATTATTTCTATGATGTGTTCTAGCACAGACCATACTGATTATCTGTTTTCCAGAGTGCCTGGAAGATTGGTACAGTTACTGGCATGCTTCTAATTTCTGTGGGTCATGTGGGAAAGGAGGGGTTAATCCTTTATTCTTTATAAATTGTCTTTTTTTTTTTTTTTTAGAGTAAATGACAAAAAAACCCCACAAAATCACATTGTACATTGTGGTTTGATCAGAAGGCCTATCCATCAGGTAATTTAGTTTCCAGTTAAAAGATAAACTAATACTGATAAATTTGCAATTTTTCCCTCATTCTTTAATCTGACTTCTATATTTTGTGAATGACATTGGACATACATAGTTATCAAAAAAATGAATATTTTGTTTATGTATATAGATTCTTCAGATTGCCCGCATTAATGACTCTTAACCTTTAAACTGATTTATAAACATGTAAGAATAAAATGTCAGCATTCATTTGTCATCTTGCAGTAAACTGTCAGCATTCGTTTTTCAGCTAAAATAGAATCTCTGTCTAAGAATTTACATTAGGCTTTGTAATCAAACTAGATTAACACCAGTGCAGCTCAGCATGAAAACTTGATATCAAGCATACACACTCCATTAATACCTTAATGTGCATTCCAGGCTACATCTCGTCATGATCTAGTGAATTCAGTAGGACTTGCTGCTGAAAAATGTGACCAACTCATGCAGTCTCTTTGTCTAACACATCAGTATAATACTGTATTGTCCTTAAAAGGGAAGGGACAAAGTTATTAAGGATAAATACTAAACACTGGCACCAATGGTGTACTTTCATGAAGCAGGAGAGAGAAAACTTCAATGAATGGATCTTGGAGGCTCTTCCGTGGACCAAGAGATGAGCAATAACAAGTTTTATTGCTGGTTGAAAGAGGACAATCCCCAGAGAGGTTTATGATATGATCCATTCAACTGGAAGGCAGTCAAACTCCTGCAAATGTTCTGATAATCACTTAAGCTGAGTGACTGCTGTTTTAGACCCGTGTTTTATTTCCTGGAACAGAAGTGGAATGCTTACTGAAGTGGTGGAAGGAGCAGCCCCCCGGAATGAAAAGGAAAACCAGTGTGAATACACCCTATGTTGAATTATTGTTCTTTCTTGGATGCAAAGGAAGGATCGAAAACAGTGTCTCACTGTTTTCATTGGTGGGACCCCATATTTCTGAACAAAATATGGAGCTGGGGAAATCATAGAGAAGGACCTAAGCACCAAACTGAAGTGGCTGGTAATAGTTTTCCTAAGCAGCAGCTGTTCCTGAAGGTGAGGAGCAGTGCTTCCCAGTGTGATGTTTCCCCATGGTTCACTTCCAGTCACCCTCTGCAAGACAAGCTACTCTGCAATGCAGAAGAATCACCAATGTATGTGTTTTTAAAAAAGGCCTGTGAATGCTTTCTAGCTGAGATTTGTCTGAGAATCTGTAGCAGGATGCTCTGCGTGGAGTGGAGGTAAAACAACTCCAACAGTATCCCGTTTGCCAAGCCACCAGTGGTGAATAAGGAACGGGGTATCACATTCTTCTGGTGTTTAGGAATGCTGGAACCAGCCCGACTCGTCAATTGCAAAGTTAATCACTCTGAGGAAGAACAGTGTCCTGATAAAATACCTCATAAAGGAACCAATAAATGATACTAATGGTAAATTACTTAAAGGTGCTGATCTGACACAGCTGGCTTGGATACATATGAATGACAGTGTCTATAAAAGCCTAGTCCCAGGTTCTAACTTCCAACATATCCCTTCTTGGAGAGTGTTTGGAGACATGTGTCTGGAGTGGGGATGCCCCTGAAGGTTAATGCTTGAGGCAGAGAGAGAGAGATTTTCCCGTATATTGGTATGGAATGAGTAACAGCATTCCCTACTTGTTTTTTCTAGTTTTAATATAATTGCTTCAATATTGCTTCAAAATTGTGCATTATACTACACTAGTAGTTATAGCTACATATCCAGTGTAATAAATAATTCTGAATAAGTTTTTTAGTTTAATAATTTTCATATCAAATCCTTTGTTTTTATATGAATATGTTTGGTTTGTCATCCTTTATTCTGTGGAACAAGGTTGTACAACGATCCAATTGCACCTCTACAATTCTTTACACACAAGCCGCTGACAAAGCCTTGGGCTACGACTGGAGCCGGCCACGACCAAAGGAGTTTGGAAAGCGAGGCGGGGGGTACCTTTCTGCACCTCGTGACTCAGTGGCGGTCTTCTCTAATAAAGTTTGTCGGAAGCTTCCACTCCGCCGCGACCTCTCCCGCCCGGCCGGGCTGCCGCGGCGGGCGCGCGGATGTTCCCTGCCGGGAGCCGGCGGGAGGCAGCGCCGGCGCGGCTGTGCGGGCTCGCCGCCCCGCCCGGAGAGAGCCGGCCCGCCGGCTGCGGACTGCCTGCTCCGGGCGAGAAGGCACCTCTCAGCGAAAGGGAGGGGAGGATGTGTTTCAATCGACGTGTGTTAGAGTAGAGATGTAAATGTTCTACTGAAGCATTGCATTTAAATTTAAATCTTCAACAGCTACATTGCGGAGGAGTCCGTATGAGGAAAGCCTGGATATTTAAAGTCTTAAAAGCTTTTGTTAAAAGCTATTCAGAGTGTTGTAAATACATTTCATAATGTTTTACATTGTTTACAGTGTTTTCTGTGGGTATGTAGTGTTTGCTTACTCAGAAACGTTATAGAATTTTCTGTTTGAAGAGAATGGGGAGTTGTTAACATTTATTTATCAGTGTTTTACACACCACCATTCCTGATTTTTAACTGTGTAATGCTTTCTCAAAAGTCAGGAAAGAAATCTGACTTAGAAATGAACATGAAGTTTTGTTGTGGGAAAGTCAGGTCTACAAAGAGAAGTATAATATTATCTCAGTTTCCTTACTATGTAGCACAAATATTTCCAAGTATTTTGTCCCAAGTGTATTTGGCATGTTTTACATACTGATTTTTACATCAGTCAGACCTTCATCTCTGTGGTGAAATTCAGGATATTTTTCTCTATTGCTTCCAGTGGCAAGAAGTCTAGCTGCTACCACCCTTGAGGTATCCACAGATCTTTATTAGAGTCAGGTATCTGGGCGTTGCAGTGCACCTGGACAATATACAGTGTCGCTTCCCATGGAACTCTCTACTCAGTCAAAAGAAAGAGCACTGCCTCCTGCACGGCCAGTGCTGATGCAGTGCTAATGGATTTTTATTTGTCCTTCAGCCAAAACCAGGGCTGATCAGAACTGGTGGGTTATTTTTAAGAAAGATAATATTTTCTTTAGACAATTACCCATATTTTTAATCAATCAGTATAACATTGGAGTTGCAGAAGTTATCTCGTAAGTATTCATGCCTCAATGCCTGAATGCCTCAATGCCTGTTATGATCCCATTCCAGCAATTTTGCTTGAAAAAGGGTAGTATTATGTAGGGTTTTCCTACTCTGAGGTCAAGTTACACATTTGCACAGAGAAACAAACTTCTGATCCTGGACTTCCCTCTTCTGGCAGTTCAGTGTATTCTTCAGACTTACGTGACTCAAATGCCACGTGACTTGGGTGGTCAAACATAACTAAGCAGTGTAACCTGAATGATGAATATTGAACACTCCATCCGAAAACATTAAGTGAGGAGAAAACTTATTTCAAATTTGGTGAACAAATTAAAGTAATACTGACAAACATGACATATTTCTGCATATAGATATTCTTCTTCATCATTTATTGAGTCAGTATTGATAGACCATATTGGTAAAGGTAGCCCTCCAGAACATACTTGCTATATTCACAGATCATTTTATTAGAGAAAAATATTCTTCACAATTAGCTGAATCTCTCTCACTCCTAATGTAGTACTCCTGACCATGGGCAGATTAGTGTGAAATTTAATTTGTGCTAATCTGTCCAAGACCGAGGAAGCACAAAATATATTTTATGCGGTGTTTACTCACTTTACCATATATAGATAAATGCATGAGTGACAAATCATGCAGCTTCAGGTTTACTGGAGTGAAAATCTACAGTGCCATTAGGCCTGGATTTCATTATTCCATTTTTGTTGCCATGGGAAAGCAAGGACTGGGCTCATATTCTTAAGCATATATATATAAATGAAAATCTGTAAAGTTTTAAAATAGGCTTAGACATATCAATTGATATCTACAGAATAGATAGAAGTTTTCTGCTATTTTCATATGGGCTATGTAGAAAGGATTCCTTTTTTTTTCTTCATATAGTACTAACAATATTTTAGGTGACTTAGATAAGTATATATCTTTGGAGGAAAACTATGAAAAGCTGCAGATTTTGTGATGGAAAATAAGAGTAATTTGCAGCATGAACACGTGAAAACAGCTGCTCCTCTGTTTTTGGCTGCAGTAGGAGTGCTGCTGGCTTTGCAGGCTCTTGTTGCGGGAATCTGAACAAGTTCTGGTTGTGATAAAACCAGATGTGTAAGCGAGCCTGCTCGTGCACCAACTGCAGTGTCTCCAAAGGGGGCTGCAAAAAAGTTGTTACTATTCAGACATTGCAAACCTCTCTCAGTAATTCTCACATGGTTTGAAATTGCGTGCTGTTTATCCCCCCCCCAAAAGTGAGATGAATACTAAATTATGACACAGTTTGAAAGTTATTTATAAATGATATTTGGGATCATGTTTGCTGTAAAAGCAAGGGCCATTGAGTAGCTTCCAAGAGTTGTTTGGCAGGTTGTTTTTTTTTTAATGAATTATTCTCTGTGATTTATGTTTATGGCCAAAATGGAATTGAGTGTCTTTCCATTAGGAGCCTGGCAGGGTTCAGCCCATGTTTTGCTATCCATGGACAACCCCGTCACTAATTTACAGATGCAATACAGGAAAGCAAGGCAAGAGTTGTGGGATCTGCAAGCAGTGGCAAGGATGCTCAGGGTGGATAAACAGGTGCCTGGTATTTCTGTAAATTTGGGCACATTTCTTTAGGATTAGATCCAAATTGGACAACCAGTACATTGTGAGAATTTACCCATTGTGTGATTTGCAATCTGCTGTGGAAGTGCTTGCAAAAGGCTGCACTGGGATGTCCCACAAGGGCTTTATGTTGCATAAGTGATTCAATCTGACCAATATGAACTTCCCGACAGATGGAAGCAAAAAATCCTTATTTTTTGCAACTAGCTAAAAGCAGAGCTAAAACATCTTCAGTTTTGTAGGTATTTTAACTGCTGGGCTGTGGGGCAATTTCAACAGGATAACAGCAGTTTGCATTTGGTCTTTTACAAAGGCAGATTTTGATGGAGTTTATGCAGCAAATGTTCTCCCCTTTTATTTGCTGCTCTCTTTTACGACTCCCAGTGTCCACGTGTGTCTGTTAATCACACATAGCCAGTATTCAGGTGGCAAAGCCATGTGTTGGCAGACTGCAGCTGGATCCTGTTTGTTTTTTGTAACCAAATATAAACAATGCACCAATACACTTGGAAAACCTTTGCTGCTATGGTTCAGCAGTCGAGCTAAATTATTAAAGGGCTGGAGTGGCAATGTGCTGCAAGGTCATTTGTGGAAAATAAAGCACTCTGTAAAATATTCACACAGTTCAAAAGAAAATATGTATATTTTGCCACTGGAGAGAACCCTTGTAGTTCTTGTAGTTAACAGTATTATTATAAACTATTTATTATTTGTATAAAACTCCAGAGTTATGGCATATTTTTATAACAGGTCTGTACCTCTTACTGTGCTAGCCAGCCAAGTCTGTCGTGAATCTCTCCAACGCAAATATTCATTTGAATTTCAAGCATGTTGAAAAGAAGCATTGTGGTATCTCAAACCCAATCTGTTTAAAAGCCAATAGACTTCAGGTGTGATTCAGCATTAAGTGTGCCTTTGTCTTCCCTCCCAAAGTCCCTGATATTTCTCTGCCACCCTGATACCTCCTCCTCCTCAGTTTATGGACTGAGTTTTATTTCCATGGTGCAATGCCCTTTAGAAGCTAAAAGCCAAGATTTAGTTGAAAATTTCTGTGTTTGTCTTAGCAAAGGACTTTTTCCATCAATGGAGATGTGTGGCCAATGCACACCTCTAACCTAAAGAAGTCAGCTGTGCAACTGTGCAACTGTGTTTTCCTTTTGGATCTTCCTAACCCCAGTCATGCCCAACCTGTGGATTACATCAGACTGTTCTCTTGTCATCCAAAATCCTGTTTGCCTCCTTATCTCATTCAGGTACTATTGGAAAAAATCTGGCATGCCAGGCCAGCAAGCAACAAAGAAAAGATTGCGAATACTTCTTCCTCTTTGAGATTTACTTCCTGACAGTGCTGCTTGACCTTGCTCAAGAGAACAGTGAGTGATATGCTGACATAGTCAAGCATTGGTATTCATATAATATGATTACAAGCAATTATTCTTTCCCAACTAGTTCTGTCACTAAAAAAAATCAAGCCATTCTTAGAAGTGTTCACAGATGTTGGCTGGCTTCTAAAGTAGATGTTAACTGCCTCCACATAACTTGGTTTTTAATATACAGCATTGCTTCAGAAATTTGAACAATACTTTTGCCAGTGAAAGAGACTCAAATATATCTTTTGGAACATGCAGGAAAGGACAATGAACATTCAAGAGAAAGTTCCTAAAGTTCCTAAACTACCTTACACAGAAGTGCACAAAGGAAGTTCAAAGGAGAAATGCAGGTATCACCTTCTCACGGATTTTTGACAACATTATATTCTGGTCAAAGCTCAGCAGCAGTTGAACCACATCATCCTGGTCTCTCTCCTGTTACACTGATTAAAGAGACCAAAAATGTAGATGAGATCAGATTTTTGTCTCTCTGGATTGTCAAGGAATTTGCACACCTCTTTTACATTTTTCAAGCTAGCAGGATGCTGACAAAAGCTCTCAGTGTAAATACCCTCTGTTACATTTAGGACTGCTTTATTTGTCATCTCTCAAAACTATTTTAACCTCTTTCTCAAGTTCATTCAAGAATTGGGCCCTAAAATTATTTACAATAACTCACTCCCTGTGTGTGAAATTTGAAATTACAGTTCAAATCACTGTCTTACACCCCTACACAGAAAATATATGATACTTGTTCTTACACATTGCAGACCCACACTCCCAGTTGCAGCTGGCATTATAGATTATAGATTATTATCTGTGCCTTTTTACAAGGTCATTCATTCCTTTCTTGTTGCTTTATGAGTTTTTCTGCTCTTGTCATTTTAAGTGGTATCATCTCTATCGATCATCGTCTTCATGTCTTCAGTTTTCATGTCAGCCTCTTGCTGTCTCAAACTGAAGCTTTAAAAATTTTTATCCTTTGCAGGCATTGTAACTGGAATCACACCTAACCTATTGCAGCTGCCATAATATCTTCCACATGACTACTGTAAGTACAGTACATCTGATAGGATCTGGGAAGCAAAGGAGAGACTGTAGTCAATAGGGACTTCTCTTCTCATTGGAAAACATTTTTATCTTCCCAGGAATTATTATCATCAAGGGAATCTAAATGCCTAAAAAATACAATAAAAAGTAAAACTTCTTTGCTGATACTTTTTATCCATTTCACCCCTAAGTATTAAACCTATAGATTTCCTGATAAAAGATTTTGATACATTTAAATTATTTGGCTTAATAAGGAGAAGATGAAAACACCTGACATCACCAGAACAATCACAATGAAATGATACCATTGGTGGTTTTTATGTATTTTGATCAGCTCTGTCAGTTACATGGACTTAAGCTAAAGGAAACTCGACTTTCTAGCATTTATTTGTAGCAGAATTAAATAAGCGGATAAAACTCTTCTTCCCATTAGCCATTCCTAACTTTTAATTTAAAGGCAACTAAGTTATCAGAGAATTGTTGAGGTTGGAAAATAACTCAAAAAAATGTTGCAAAAAGGCAAATAAAGGTTTAAGTTCATATAATAGCTTATAGAGTATTAAAAAGACATGTCCATTAATAGTGTCCATAATAGTGGATACTTATTGTACTGATAAATTGTTCTGTCAAGGCTGAGTTCAGAGCTGAGTTGAAAAGCTTGAACATTTACAGTGCAACTAAGCATTAACACAACACCAAAGCAGAAACTTGGATAGTTGAGGTTATAAACTGAAAAGATTAAATGTGTTTTAAATCTCTAAAAAAATATTTTTCATGCACTATTGATATTTTGAATTGTTCCAGATGCATTTTTACTTTATTTATTTCTAATCACTGTCATTTAAAAGACCATTAAGAACTATTTCTATAATAGTTTTTATGCATATATGTTTAATAACATCAGATTCTGTGTATCTGTGGTTTTTTTCTAAAGAGTATAACTTCGTAAGTATGTGGGGATTATTTCTTCACTCCAGGTAACACCAGCTCATATATTTTTCTCCTACCTTCTTAATAATGTCAGTACCTCTTGTTTCAGTAGTTCAATGGTTCATAAACAAGCTTGGTTTGGTTTTTTTTTACTAGCTGGCCAGACTTATGAAAAATTATGTGTCTACATTAAATTAGCAATTAAAGAAAAAATATTACCTAGTTATTACCACAATTTAAAAAAATTGGTAAACTTAACACTCTAGCATACATATATACTGAGTGTTTAAAAGTTCATAAAATATGTAAATAATTTCTGTAAGTTGTCAGACTTCAAATTTATTTTATACCGTGTTCCTACCCTTCTCCTCACTTTCTTGTCAAAACATTAACATTTCAGGCCAGCCAACTTGCTGAAGTCCTTAGGCTTCACTTACATCGCTGAGTTTAGAGTGATTCAGTATTATTTTAGAGGGGAACTCTGCATGCTCTCTTCATGTTAGTGCACCTGCAGGACAGTACTTGCCTCGCAGTTTCGTGGAATCCCAGCATGGCTGGGGCTGGTGAGCACCCCTGGAGTTTGTGCTCTCCAGCCCCTGCTCAAACAGGGTATAGATCAGAGCAGATTGCTCAGGGCCACATCCAGTTGGTTTTTTATTGTCTCTAAGGATGGAGACTCCACCATATGTCTGGGCAAACTACTGCAGTGATCCATCACCCTCACAGTGCAAGAGTGGTTTTGTGTGTTTGGATGGAATTTTCTGTGCTTCAGTTTGTGCCCATTTCTTCTGGTCCAGTCACTGGGTGCCCCTGAGTAGAGTGAGGCTCTGACTCCTTTACTCTCCTCATCAGCTGTGCTTAAATGTTGATATATCTGTATCTGAGCCTTCTTCTAACAGCCCAAGCTCTTAGCCTTTCTTTGTACAGTACAATCCCTTAATCATTCCTGTGGCCCTTCGCTGAAGTCACTCCAGTGTATCCACGTGCTCTCTTGTACTGGGGAGCCCAACACAACATCCAGAATCCAGATGTGTCTCCCCAGGTCAGAACAGCGGGGAAGGATCAATCTTCTTGGCTGCAAGGGTTCACTGCTGCCAATTTGTCCACCAGGACATTCAGGTCCCTCTCTGCCAAGCTGATTTCCAGATGGCCAGCCTCTAGCATGGACAGGTGCATGCACCAGGGCGCATTCTTCCCATGAAAAGGACTTTGTGTTTCTCTTTCTTGGACTTCATGAGACTCATTTTTGTCCATTCCTCCAGCCTGTCCAGATCCCTCTGAATGGCAGCACAGCCGTCTGCCGATCAACCACTCCTCCCAGTTTGGTGTCATCTGCCAACTTGCGGAAGGTGCATGATGTGCCAGCATCCAGGTCATTGATGAAAGTGACAAACAGAATTTGTTCCAGCACTGAGGACAATGCTAGTGACTGGCCTGGAGCTGGACTCCATGCTGCTGCTGGGCCCTGCCAGCCTAGCAGTTCGGCCAGTGTTCACCCCATCTCCCTGTCCATTTATCTGGCTCCTGCTCCATCAATATGTCTATGAGGATATTAAGGGAGAGAGTATTGAAAGCCTTGCTAATGTCAAGATAAAAAGTATCTGCTCCTCTCCCCTTATCCACTGAAGCAGGTGTCTCATTACAAAAGGCTTTTAGATTGTTCAGGCATAATTTCCCCTTTGTAAGTTCACATTCAGAATTCGCATTTCCCTTCTTAGCCTTCATATGTCTGAAAATAGATCTTAGGATTACTTGCTACATCACCTTCCAGGGGAACAAGGTGAATGTGACTAGCCTAGAGTTTAACGCTGCTTTTTAACATGGCAGTGACATTTGCTTTCTCTTGTCCTCAGGAACTTCCTCGAGTCCCCATAAACTTTCACAGAACTTCAAGAGTGGACTCACAATGCACCAGCCATCTTCCTCAGCAGCCATGGGCACATCCCATTAGGTCACATGGGCTTAGGTATTTCTAGTTTGTTTCAGTGTTCCCTGACCTGCTCTTTGCTTACCAAAGGTAAACCTACTTTGCTCCAGGCTTTCCCTCTGGTCTCAGGATCATCTTGGCCCTCAGGTTTCCCATGATCCCTTCCAAAGGTAACAGGAAACAGACAAAGCAAAGGAGGTCACTTCCCTGGAGCACTTGGATTTTGTGCCAAGGGTCACAAGTAAGCTGTGCCAGCAGCCTGGGCTGACACCAAACACGAGATTGCTACAAAGTGTGCCCAGCCTCTGGAGCAGAACTGGGATCAGGTGACTCCAGGAGCAATCTGATAGATACACATCTAAAATCCAGCACATGGGGTCTTAGAAAGGAATTCTTCAACTTCATGACAGCTTTGCACAGGAGAAACTGAGACCAGTTTGACAGCTACAAATGCAGCAATAAAGATTCTGGGCTCTGGCACCAGCCAAGCATAAGGCTTAGTCTCCAGGTTGAAGTTCCACTTTTGGTGACACAACATACAAAATGTAAAAGTTGATGTGGGTAGATCAAAGTTGATATGACAAACACAGACTACAGTGGCCCAATGTGACACATAGTCACACCCCGACAAGTAAATTTCTTCTTCATGAAGACACATTCTTCCAATTTGCTTTCTCTCATGCATTTGAAATAGCTTTTTGCACCAAAAATATAGGAAAAAAACCCCCTAATTTCATTTCAGAAGCTAAAACAGCTCATTGCTGAATTTGATGAGCAACTTGGGCATCAGTTATTAATGAAGCTGGCATAAAGTAGATAGGAGGTCAATAGGATGCACATAATAATTAAAATGCAAAGTTTGCATTGTTTTTAAGTAATGCCATGGGGACATGGAATGCTGTTGGTGAATACAGTTTAAGAAACAATCCAATAACATCTAGAAACAACAGATAAAAGGATTTTTGGCCATTACAGATAGTAAGACAAACCTTACGGAAAAAAAAAAGAGATTAAATTTTTAAATTATTTAACATTGTTATTTATTTTTATGGTAGCTGTTTATTAAAGTAAAGTTGATCAGATCAGTAGCCAATCAAATCCAAAATTACTTACTACAATTGTTTTCTGTCATTTACATGTCATAATTTAACTTGCAGAGTCAGTGGGGCCATGATAACCTCCTTTGCTTCTACACTGACAGACTTATCTTCCTACATAGTAGGTCATGAAGTCTATTTATCACTTGTTAGCCTCCCTATCAAGTATATAAATATTCCTTTTAGATTTTACTATTTTTAGAATTTACTATTTCAGCACACAAAGTATATAAAATAAAAATCTACTGAGCCCCTTACACGTTGAATGTTTTTTAAATGTCAAATACTATAACAAAGGTGACAACAAACTATGGCAAGTGTCTCAGTGCTGAATTTGAGGAAATTCCTAGCATGACTGCATATGCAATTATGTATTTGCATGAATATGCACAGCACTTGCCTTGAACCTCTTTGCAAACCAAATGTTTTCTAACACAGATGTAAGTGTTGGATTTATAAAAAAAGGTGTTCAACATCATGAAGGAAGAAAGCTCACAAAACCTATTTTGGTCTGTTCTTTAATTTACTCCTTTCCAGAAACATCCTCCACCATATTCCTAACTGTTGCCCCAAGAATATGGGAAAATAAATTGTCATGTGAAAGAGATTACATGGATCCAGAAAGGTGTAATCAAAGAAAGTTCTTCTGGGAGAAAAAGTAAACAGAATTAAAGGAAGACAGGGGAGGGGAGGGGAGGGGAGAAAGAAGAGAAGAGAAGAGAAGAGAAGAGAAGAGAAGAGAAGAGAAGAGAAGAGAAGAGAAGAGAAGAGAAGAGAAGAGAAGAGAAGAGAAGAGAAGAGAAGAGAAGAGAAGAGAAAAGAGAGAAGTTTCCAAGCAGCATCTGATTATAAATCTGGGTAACATTTGATTTGCCAGTTCATTGCACTGCTAGAATTACTGAGTTTGATGAGAAAATACTGCAGCCTTTGCTATGGTTTCAGATGAAATCATTACAATTCCTGTCATTTTCTGCACAAATTGCCCATAAGGGAGGGCTCCTTCTAACAGTCAGCAGCAACTAACTCCTGCTTATTGTACAGTGGTTGCTGTTGCTAAGGTTATAGCTACACAGCAGAGTGCATCATAAATTCACAGACTGTAGCATGCAGGAGAATTCACATTGAGTATCTGCCAGTGCATCCTCAGTGTTTGAGCCTGATCTCAGCCAGAGGTTTCCTGGCTGCCTCACAAATTCCAGTGCACTGTTGCAGTCACTGCGCCTATCTACATGGCAGATGAGATTAAAAAAAGAAAAAAGAAAACAAATACTGGAAAAATAAAGGCTACCTTTCACCTTGGGTACCTCCTGCACTACCTCTTTACATGTTTGTCCCATATACCTATGTGCATGGGACAAATATGAAAGAAAGATAGGAGAGGGATAGTGGCAGGTTTTCTTTTGGCAAGTTCAACTGCCCTATAGGAAATGCAGGATGCCAGAATTGGGTCCTGTAGTTAAAAGACTTCATACTGCAGTTAAACATGATACTCAGATGCAGAAGCAGTGTAAGGACAGTGATGATGAGCACCCTCAGTAGTTGTGGTGTGTAAAAAGGCAGCCAACTTGCATAAACAGGGCTTTTCCTCCGCTTCATTTAAGAAATCAGCATTAGGGGTTTTGTTTGGTTTTGTGCTCTTTGTCCTGGACCCTGGGCAAACAAACCTAGACTTAAAAAATCCTAGATGATTCAGTCAAAAAACCTGGATAGGTAGGAACCACAACAGAAGTGGCAATTTTCAGTTTCTAACAGTCCATGTCCAATCCCTCAAACTGAGGTTTTATCAATCCTTTTTTTAAAGGATTTTTTTTTTTTTTAGACAGCATAGACAGCAGAAAATCCTCAGTAGCAGAAGCTATTTAAAGTTCCTGGCCCAATATCGAATCCTCAGATTTGGCAGTAGCAGGTTTCAGCTGGATTTTCTGGGCAGTAAGTAACTCAGCAGCAAATTTACTCTTTTTAATACAATGGCAACAGTCCTTGGAAGTAACAGAAATGACTTCAGATGGTGCCAAAATTTAAATGAAAAATCTGACTATTGCTGGCCTTGCAGCCTGCTGGCAGCAAACCCTGTGCTTCTGTGGGAGACCAGGGTTCAGGAGTGAGCTCAGGGGTCCTGCCTGGCTGCTGCAGACACCCTGGGAGTGCCCAGGTGATGGTTTCTCAGCCCACTGTAGGCTGATGTGCTGACCTGTCTGAAAGTGCAGGGAGGTACAGAGATCAGTGACAGGATGGCAAAATATGGATCTCATTGGGCACGAAAGGTACATGTATGAAAATCTGACTATGCAGTCTAGACTGCTGTCACCATTTTTGCTTATTTTTTTTTTCTCAATACTTTCCACTAATGACTACATTATTCCTTTACATGGAATAGATATAAAGGTGGAAAAAACCACCTATCTTCAAGAACAAATTTTTCCATTGGGAACTACAGAAATTAGATACGTAGTTTGTAAGGTTTGGGAGATTTTCTTTAAATGCAACCCATGCAGGTTTAGTATCTCTACAGAACAAGCGTACACAGTTACCAATTTATAAGGAAAAAACTATAAAATGCCAATGGAGAAGAAATCTGCTGCACATAAATTTGCCTTTTCAGATCCTGTGTCTTCCTGCCTGCCTAGTCCACACTGATTTCTGCTTGGGATAAGCCTTAGCTCCCGCCTGGGAGGTACAGTGGGAATGTGAACAGCAATACATACACAGGCTGTGAGAGCAGTCCTGGGAATTGGGAAACTATCTCAGGTCTGCTAATACACACAGAGCCTGCAAGGCTCTTCTTGCCATGAAATCCCCATCACTGCAACCAGGGAAAAGCAATGTTTTCCCCTGTGTGGAAAAGACTGAGGGTCAGCACAAAGCTGCCAGTCCTCTTGGACTGCCAGGATGAGCACTGTGGGAGCTGCACATTTTTACAACAGCTCTGTCTAATCAGTTCAAATTTCAAGCATCTTCCACCCCTCAGAAATAAAATATAGGTTGGGCAGTACTTAAGTGAGTCCAGAAAAATAATCACTGGCCATATGCTTAAGCTAAGCACATGCCTCAGAGCTTTACTGTGATATGGCTTCAGCAAAAGGACTAAGACTTGGAAAAATTGTATTAACACAACTGTTTGGATTACAGTGCACCATATTCACCTGCCTGCTTCTATTGAGAGGATATTATCAATAGGCCCCTTTTAAGTTTACTTGCTGTGATGCTGGCAAACTTTTTACCAGCATTTGGGGAAAAAAGTCTGTTTTCAATCCAAGTTGTAAATCCATGAGAAAGGGATTTTGAACAGGTGCCCCACTGTGAGTAGAATAAAAACATACCAGAAAAAGTGCATGTTGATATTGTTGTCTTATATAAAAAATGCCTAAACCTTCTCAATCACATTCTGATTGCCATCCTTTCAAAACATCTTTGCCACCTATCTAGACATCTTCCTTTGCTTCTACATATACCCTGGGAAAGTAAAAGAACAACAAAATGCATAATAAATGTGAAATTAATCACTTCCTTGCAATTTTTAAATTAACACAGAAATAAAATTATGGAGTTGCTACAGATAGCAAAGCTAGAAAATACAAAAAATAATGCTTAGGAATGACAAATTAGATCCCAGATAGAGGAGAGTCTGACACGTTTGTAGTGCGGTGTGGATTTTGAAACAATTGTGTTGAACAGATCATACTTTTATTAAAGGCATCCACAGGCACACTTTCCCTCCTATTTTTCACTCTCCCTTTTGTTAAACACCGAATGCAGAATGAATTTCTCTCCATTTAGAATATTGAAATACTTGAATGTACACACCAAACTTCTACAGTTTCTGGTCTTGTAAGTTCTGCCCTCAGGATCTTAACTTTGCCTGTTCTGTCTTCTGTGCATGTACTTTGGAAGCTTTGAAGTTATTTGAATGCAAATTTAATTAATTGCTTAAAACCAGAAAACAAAAAACGATGGTGGTTTTTTTCTACATGTGTACAATATATTCTTAAGGAAATGCAGGCTCTGAGAGAGGAGCTAAAGGAGTATTTCACAGTGGGGCTTTCTTACTGAGAAATAATTTTGACCTAAGTTAGGAAATAGGATGAGGCATAATCAGACCTAGTGGGAAGGATCTGAAAGTCCATAGCATAGTAACTTGGTATTGCTAGCCAGGAAATCCATTTGTTGCCCATTTACTGGAGACAGCTCATAAGCAAACGCTGTTGTGAAGTATTTTCAGGAGAATGAAGACAACTTACATTGTCTGTGCATCATGTTCACTATGACTTGGCAATATTCAACATTATCATAATTACATCTAAGAATATTCAACTTTTATAGTATAGGGATCCCATGGCAAACTGGTTTTGTCCAGGATTCTTCCTGTTCTTTCTGGGGACCAGTAAGAGTCATGTATTACTACATTGTGTCTATATTTCCATTTCTTTACTGACTGCTTGAAAAGTTATTTAGTTCAATACAAATACATAAGGAAGAAACAAAGACAGCTACAGTTCAGAGTCTAGAGAAGCCTATCATGAAATTTCATGTTAATATTCCTTCTCCATTTACATGTTATGGAGAAGGAAGCATAATTGAAGAGGAAGTAATTCGATCCACTGTCAGAGTCATTTAATAGTTTCTTGGATTAGCATTCTCTGTAGGAGAGATTTATGTTTTCCCTAAACTTTAGATGAATCTTTAAAAAAAGAATTATTAATTTATCTAACATTTCAGGCTCAAAAATACATCTTCTCCTGGATGTAGCTGATGGGACTAGTCACCAGCCGAGCTCTGCTGGGTGTTCATTGTCAGCCATAAGATTGGAGCTATGCTCCCTTCAGACCTGCTAGTGGATCTTATTGTCCTAAGTGCCCCCTAACCCACTTCACTTAAAATAAACTCAGTTTCCAAAGCCCTTCTAGACAGCATAGTGCACATTTGCCATTCTGAGAAATTCAGGTTCAGTATGGACCATTTTAATCACTTTTCACAGGTGTGCTTAGAAAAATCAAAGAAATTGATAATGGTTCTTAAACTTGTGTTACCAAACAAGTTGCATTTCTTTAAGGAATCTCTGCAGCAGTGGGGGAAGATGTCATAAAATTCTTTTAACTTTAGCACAAAAGTGCACAATCCCTGTATTTGTGGTTAATGCTTAGTTTTGTACCATACGGATCTTAGTACAAATGCCAGAGGTTAAGGTGGCCTTGTGTTAACTCCCTGCATCTGGGACTAATAAATCTTGTGCCAGTTAATGCTTCCTTGTTTACTTACATTTGTGATTAAGATATACTAGTAGATGTCTTAGTTTTGAGAGCAAAGATAGAGTGTCAGAGCAAAGAATGATAAGAGAAGAGCATCATAGCCTGACCACATATTTGAGATACTCTCAAATAAAGAAGATAAATCAAAAGATCTACAGCCATAATAGGGAATTTTGACCACCAAATGACCACCCACAACCCTCAAAAGACCCCTACTCATATCCAATAAGTTCCCATACATGTATTCAGGACATGTAATGAATAGAAATAGGATGGTATGTTTTAGTTTCATGAACATAACCTGTTCATGCCCTGTTAGGTTGCGGCTCAAGCATGTTTTGAGGAGAAATCCCCATGCATCTGCACCACTAATAAAGTAATGTTAACTTTCTAACAAAGAAAATTGGTTGGAGAATTTATTTCCCGGTTTTCAGTGGCACTTGTGTCAGTTGAATGCCAGTTGAACACCCAAGAAATAAAGGTGTGAATGTTTTTCAGGAAACTGAAGAGATCTACAATAAGTGCAAAATACAAAGCAGAAAAGAGGGTCTTCATGGACTAGTATTTGTGTTATCTTATTAGATGTGTTTTGTAATCTCTGACTGACTGGGCAAATGAAAGAATATGAAAGAGTACTTGGTACTAGGAAAAACATGTTGACCTGAAGGAAGACTGGTTAGGGAATGATCTGTGTGAGTACCACAATGCTTTTTTATTTCTTATTTATCTTTTTCTTGTTTTCATCTTGACAGTAGCAAATTCAGATCTGGATTTGTACATCCTTAGAAAAATTAGAGTTGGATTTTTTTTCCAGTTATGTATAGCAAAATTGGAAGTATTTTGTAAGTGGAAAAGTGTTAGGTAGAATATTTTGTGTGATTTTATGTGATTTATTTTTTTACTCTTCAAGGAAGAAATATTTTCTGCTTATGAAAATATTATAAATGCCTTTGGAGCTGGGAATTAGGTATGGTGGAGGTGCAGGCAGAAGATCTGTGTGACTACTGCCATGAACCCTACATAGGCTGTCTTCACAGAACTGTATGAACTTGTGGGTTGACTAAATGTCTGACAAATCCTGCCAAAATTCAAACATTATATCATAGCACTAATATATCTTATTGGAGCTTTGCAGATAACCTCTACGTGAGATGTTGTGAGTAGTTTTCTGAACAGAAAAAACCTATTGCCTGATTTTAATTCTCTGCTTCAAGCCTCACATTTGTGTTAGAAGAGGCTGTGCCAATACAGGCCTTTTCTAGTTTGGACTTATTGATTTCCTGATTCTCTTCCTTCAAGTTTCAAAGGCATAGACATGGTATGGAAATTGAACAAGTGTGTTCTTTGGCAGGTCTCGTCAGAGTTACCAATGCCCTTTGATGTTGCTTTCCAACCTGACTTCATACATTTGGCTTTGGTTATTCTAGGAGAAAGATGACAGAGAATTCCATGGGTTATTTTTGATTTGAAGTACTGATTTTAAACAGAATGGTTCCTTTTTTTTACCTCCAGATCCAGCATGTTGTAAGGCTCCCAGCAGGCTACCTGGGCAGGGATGATCTGTGGTGTGTGTGGGAGATGCAGCCTCAAACAGAATGGGAGAGGGCTCCTGCCCCAGCAGCAAGTTTTCCATCCAAGTGCAGAATTGTGGGGATAGGTGACCTCACTGGAGCTTGTCTCATCCATCCTTGCTGTCCCAGAAGAGATCCACTTTCCATCCTATACCTAAGAGAAAATTGTCTAAGAGATCTTTCAGGATATCAGTGATCAAACACTGTGACATCTATTGCAAATCTAGTCCAGTGTCTTCAGCATTAGAAAAGTTTTCTTACTATTTATCAATTCTTGGTGCAATTCATGCCATTTTCTTTCCATCCTATTTACCATGGGCATGTAGGACAAATTTACTACCTTCCATCCTAAGGTAACTTCTGTGTACTCGTTAGCCTGTTCCCATGATTCTTCTCTTTTAAAACTAAGTAAACCCGGTGATTCGATGTTTGATGAAACAAACATTTTAAAATTTTTGATAGTCCCTTTTCCTTCCACTTGGATTCTCCCCATTTCCTCTAACCTTTTTTAAAGGTCTGCATCAAACTATCCACAGTAAAGTATCTGAGGTTGGTTCAGCGTTGGGAGGACTGAAACTATGCACATTGTACTCCATCCTTCTGTTTGTACGTGCAAGGCTTACGGGCCGCCTTTTCTATAGCAGCAAGGCTCTGTTGAGCTACATTCTGATGCACTGTTTTTCTTCAAGATGGAAAGGTTGATGAAAGAAATAAAATTTCTGCAAATATTTTTTCAAATTTTTTTAATGTCAAAAATTAAAGCTAGAATATGTCCATGTACATTTAAAAGTACCTTTTTTGTAAAGAAATCTTTTTTACTAATCTGGTGCAGTTATGAAAATTAATTACTTTCAAAGAAAATGTGAAAATCTCATGTTTAAAAAATTAGGGACATTTTCTTTATCCCAATCCCTCTCTTCAACATTGTAGTTATTTTAATATAATAAAATTAATTATGTTCATAATTAATAAGATGGGTGGACTATTTTAAATTTTTATTTGAATTTTTCCGTCTTGAAAATTTAAAAAAAACTGATTTCTTAAAATAACATTTCAGTGAAACGCAATTTCTTTCTTATGGTCCTTGCTTGTTTAGAAAATAAACAGAAAGCAGTGAGGTTATTGTCAATGCAGGGCACCTATAACACTTGCTAGGCTGGGCAGGAACTCAGAAACCTCTCTTGTTCAGTGTTTTCCACTGAATATGGATGGCTCTGGAAATGGATGGCTTTGGGAGCAGGGCTAGGGGTTCAAAATCCTGCCAGTTCCCATTCATTGCTGGCAAAGGTCTGCCAAGCTAAGTTCTGTGAGCTCCTCTGGCTCACAGAGGAAAGACAATAAATGTCCCAGTTATTAAAAGTTGAGAGAACTCAACCAAGAAGGAATTACAGAATAAATATATGTCCAAAGGGGCTTGAAGCCAAGGTAGAGCTGTTTGTATTAGAATTTCTGGTGTGTGCTGCTATGTGAAATAATCCATATTGCCACACCTTTGGTGATTGATTTATACAGCAGGGTCCCCAGCATTGCTGTCCATTATTTAAAGATCCCAGACCTGATTGCTGGCTGTTGGAAGTTTCTGGTAACCACTGTAGCAGGATGCTCTGCTATTTGCAAAGCTGTCAGTCGTGAGTGGAGAACGGGATGTCATGCTGCCTTTGGGGTTGAAGAATGCTGAAACTGGTGTGACCCATCTTTATAGTGAGGTGGAGATGCTGCAGACCTGATGAAGGAACCAACAAAGTGATACTTTGATTATAAATTATTTAATGATTCTGAGCTGACACAGCCAGCCTGGAGTCATATGATTGACAATCTATCACTTTACAAAAGCACAGTTCCAGTTTTTAATGAAAGGGTCTTCCAACATATCTCCTACTCTCAGCTGATGCATGTCAAATCATCGGGTCACCTTAGCATAGAATCACAGAATCATGGAATCATAGAATGCTTTGGGTGAGAAGGTGTGATAACCAAAGGGACATTAAAGATCATTTTGTTACCATCCCCATGTTGTGGGCAAGGACACCTTCCACTAAACCCGGTTGCTCAGAGCCCATCCAGCCTGTCCTTGAACACTTGCAAGGATGTGGCATCCACAACTTCTCTGGGCATCCTGTGCCAGTGCCTCAGCGTCCTCATAGTAAAGAATTTCTTCCTAATACCTAATCTAAATCTACACTCTTTCAGTTTAAGCTCTTTACCCCGTGTCTTACCACTACGGTCCTTTATAAATTGTCTCTCTCCAGCTTTCTTCTAGGCCCCCTTTAGGCACTGGAATGCTGCTGTAAGGTGTCCCTGGAGCCTTCTCTTTTGCACGTCCTCTAAAGGGGATGTGGATGCTGCTTTGTACTTAATTAATGCATTCTTTTTAGGTTTGTAAAGTGTCTGTACATGGGTGACCTCACTGTTGGTTCCGTAACAAGCCACATGCTCCTGGCAAGTCTCAGTGTCAGATAAAGAGAAGCTGCAGCCACAGGAGGGCAGCCGTTCAATGCAGCATGCTGAAACTTCAGCCGCAGCTATAAAACCTGAAGAAACAAACAGGAAAAGGAAAGAGTTATATTGAAAAAATACCAGCCACAACAACTGGCCTTATTCCTTCCTCTACTGTGTAAGTTACCATGATGAGGTGCTCCAAGTGAAGCACAAAATAATTTTTAGACAAGTTGCAGGTGAAAGGGGCTTTTTTATGTTTCTCTCAAGTTATGTATAGATATATAGCAACCTCACAAAATTTATTTTTTCCCTTTCTCAGTAAAAATGTATAGCAGGCAAACATGCAATACTGGGGAGGTTCTTTGTCAGGGTACTTTTACTACAGCCATTAATTTATTGCAATTATTCCCATGTTGTTTGGTGAAGGAGATGTGGTTTAACTTAATCTATGTTTAAATATTTGCTTTCTTACTATATATTGTATTAAGAATACTATTTAAATAATTAGTAATTTATTAAAACAATAAAGTGATGAAAAAATGTCTTCAGCAACAAAATTAAGAGATACATGACTTCATTGTAATTTTAATTAAGTAATTAAATTAACTTAATTTTATAGAAGTAAAAAAACCCTAGCCATATGAAAATGAGCTTTTTAGTGAGGATTGAGGGGAAAACAAGCTTTCATGAAGTAAGTGTTAGAAATGCAGCCCTACTGCAAAGCTCAAGACAGAAACTATTTCAGCATCCATTAGGCAATGGCAGTGTTTGCCTTGCTGGCAGAAGTAGAGTGAAGGGCATGCTGCACTTCCTGGCCTCCCCACCTCGAGTTCAGACAAGATACCCTCATCCTCTCGCTGCCCCTCCAGCACAGAAACCCTCCCTAGTTCCCATTGCCTTGTGCAGATGAGCTCAGGCTGCCCAGGAGAGGACACACACAAGAGGTAGATTTCCATCTATAACTCCATGGATCATGGTCACTGTGAACTATAGACCAAACACACTTGGGCATGGCTGTATCTCTGTCATGCAAGGTGCTGACTGCATGCAGTAAACCAGTGTTAAAAAATTACAAGGATTCAGGCTTTCCCCTCCCTCCCAGGTTTTTGGGAAAACAACCCAAAGCTCACTGCTGAATGCAGGCTTGACATCAAGCCACTTGGCTTGACTGCTGCACTTACAGTACAAACATAGTCAGATGGCAATAGTGAAGAGAAAAATTATTTGATGAACATCACAGGAATCTTTTTATTTTTTGTGTTCATGTAGCCTGAAGTAAACTCAGTAATTTCAATATTGCATTTTTAACCCCCTAGAGTCTTCTCCATTCCTGACTGTGGCATCCAGATGTTCATCCATAAGCCTGAACAGTATTTTTAAGGCCAATGTTAAGCCAAGCCTAATCTCTAGGTTTTTTAGTTGCTAAATTCAGCTTTGGATATTTTGTGGGGTCCATCTCACAAAGCTCACTTCAGCAGGTAGCTGTACCCTGCTGAGCTCTGCTGTGGGATCCCTGCCCTGAGCAGGCAGTGCCAGCTGCTGCTCAGAATGACGAACGTGCCCACCAGAAGTTTTACTGATAATTTTGTTGCTGTAACTTTTTCAGATACCCACAAGATGGTGCTGCTATCCTTTGGTTGAACCTTGCATTGAGGCTGGAAAGATGGCAAAGAAAAAGTAGCAGAGAGCTGGAGTCAGGAATGTCAGAGATCTTGCATATATCACATTGCACAGTTGACATATTTTTTTGACAAGTATAGATGGACCTTAATTGCAGTGAACAAAACCTTCATAAAAATATCTTAGTGGAGGACAGTTGAGTACAATAGACCACTGTCAGTATCTAACACATCAACAAGGGGAAGCCTAATAGCAATTTTTAAATATAAAATTCAACCTTTCATAACAAAAGATTCCTTTCTAGCCAAATCTCATCTAGATTGAAGCTCTTCATTGTGGACCCTACAATAAAGCAATACTACTGCTATGAGAAAAGGATATAGCTTTTTTAGTTGCTTCTTTGTTAAGGATCAGAAGAGATAATGGAGTCTTGCTCCTGTCATTTTTATAGAATGACCAATTGGTCTTCAGAAAGATAAAAAATCTAAACCACTGCTTTTTCTAGTTCCATATGTGTAGTTTTGAGGTCACTGTACTATTCCTGTAACGCAGGAAAAAAAATCCCAAGTATGAATTTAATCCAGTAGAAAACATTTGTATTAAACAGAAAGAGATTAACCTAGACAACCAATACGTAGCAAATGTTGTGATCGAGCTTTAACACCCAGGGAGATGCTGAAGCCAGCCAGCTCCTGCACTCTGGTGTTAGTCTCTTGCCCAGAGCCTCTTCACAGTGGCAGGTGTCACAGTACAGCAAGTTTTGCCTCTGTCCTAAGGAGCAGGGCAGGTAGTAATGTCACGTGGAGAAATGAGCTTATGCCTTAAGCAAGGAACCATTGTCATCCTGCCCATCCCCGACTCATCACAGCAGAGGAGTTCTGGCAGTATGTTTGATTACAATACAGAGAAGAATGAGAACCTCAACTACAAAGGAAAGGAACTTATTGGGGATTCTTCTTTCATTCTTATGGCAAAAATTGTCTTTTCTATTTTAGTGTTTGAGGGAACCAAAAGCTAACACTGACATAAATTTTAACAGTCCAAATAACAGTTCACATTGCTCTGTTCAGTGAAGAGACTGAATTCATAACTGCTCTGCTGGGGTCATCCCCCCATGCTATGAATTGCATCTAAATTCCACATCAGTCACTGTGTAAAAAGCAGACCAGGATAGTATGTAATAAAGAAATGGAGAGGAGCACCTGCTTCTCATATCTGCCTCCTAACTTTTCATGCAACATTCATGTTAAGTTGAAACAGATGTTTTTTCTTTCAGCACCTGTAGATAAAGGGAAGTATTAAATATACCAGCGGCCTATGGGCCATACACTGTCTGGTTATTCATTAAAATTCAGATGAGGTGGTTGTGCCCCTTGAATAATGTTGATGCATTGGCTGAATGCTGCCTACAACATTAGAGATGGCACACTGCTGCCATTTAAAATGTGGTTCTCCCAGATCACACTACTCTTGGTGGAGCCAAGAGACAGCTTGACTCTTGGCTGCATTCAAAAGGCATTTGTGCTCTCGCTGTCGGATGACCCAGGTAGGTGTTCCTACCAGTCTATGAGAGCCATGGCATGCTCTATGAACCCTTATTTACTGTCTGTGACAGGATAAGTAGCCACGTGGGCATGTTGCTGATCATGTTTCTTCGTGCCTTTGCAAAGTTTGATTTATAATGTTGTTACATCCATTACTGTTCAGACAGCATTGATTGGCATCAAGGACAGAATGGAGTCTTTCCAACACTTGCTGGAAGCCTTAGGAAAGGAGCAAGGTTAGAGTTTGCTCCAGTGGGCAGCAGACTGTGTTCAAGATAACCAGATCAACCTGAAAGCCATCAGAGATTAATTTGAATAGCAGCATAAGACCAGCCATTGCAAGCAGGGTAAGAGCCAAGGTGCCTTGATCAGTCTCCTGAGTTATTCTAGATGCACCCTGAGTCAAAACTGCTGGGCAGCATGACACACCTGGATGGGTGGGAGAAGATAAGCAAGGGGCCAAAAGGAGCACAGCAACCCAACTGCCTGGCCTCTTAAGCCCAGGCATCAATGTTGGAGTGTAAGTTGGCCACCTTTGCATAACAGACCCTCCACATTGACCTCCACTCTCATTGAATCCTATGATTAAGGAGGAAATTGCCGACCAAACTCCCTCGCCTTGGCATAGTCATAGCCTAGAAGCAGTAGCCCCTACCTTACCTGCCTTGAGCACTTAAGCTGCCTGCTTTAGTAAAATATCCCTGAATCATCAACACTGTTTTCAGCACAAATCCAAAGATTAGCCCCATACTAGCTACTATGAAGAAAACTTTATCCCGGCCCAAACCCACACAGCGTTGAGCAATTAGACAAGTTCAGTTTACACAATCAAGCTGACATTGGAGGAAATCCCCTGTGTCCAGGCTTCTCATGGAGGACAAGCCTTTAGCTGACACCCATGGGTTCAGCTGACACTCTCACAGTTACAGTCTAATAACGCAAATCCCACACTCAGACAGAAATTGTCACACAGGAAGGATATGGTTGGTCAGTTTTTGACAAGGTTCACATTTCCTGGTGGCATACTTGGCAGTGGCTTCTGTACCTGAAGGTGAGATGTGGAGGAACATTCACCTTGACAGTGGGTGGGCACCTCCACTGGCCAGAGAGAGATAAGCCATCTTTGGCATCTGCTGGAAAGGGGCAAATTGGGAGATAGCAGTACAATGTTTTGTTACTCCTTTTGGCTGGCCATAGGCAGGTGGCCCCCACAAAGCCCGTGCTGCAGAACTTGTGGGTGGCAGTCCACTGCCAATGGAAATCTGCCTCTACTGTTTCCAGAAGGCATTTTTGCTTACCCCATGTCCTAGTCCTGATTATTATTTTTCATCAATGACTGGCACCTGCTCAACTTTGTTATATACACCAAGGCCCAAATCTTGATGTTGACTTTATTGTTAATCCCTTCAGTTAACATGGTGAAAACCTCCCAGGATCCCATGCAATATTTCATTAGGAAGGTCAAACCTCTCCCTCTGGCCATGGTTTCTCTATAGCCATGGCACTGGGACCAATCAATTTTTCAGATGTGGACCTTCTCCAAACCCACACTGTAGGAGGACAGTGGGACCAGTGGACCCCAGTCCCTCTAAATGTTTTGGTGTAACTCCTTCAAACTGCACTACCTTTGCCACCCACTTTGTCAGAGCTTACAAAACAGTACCACGTAGATCTCATGTCCACCAAGGCAGCAACTACCCTCCTCAAGGACCTTTAGGCAAGAGGGATTGTTGTCACTGCCAACTCCTCTTTGAATGCACCCTTTTGGCCCACTCAGAAACCAAAAGGTGACTGGCAGCTGACAGTAGATCACTGTGCTGTCAACAAAGCATCAACAATCCCCCGTGTGGCAGTCCCATCTATCTCGAACCTGAATTTTCCCACTGAGTGTGACTCCCATTCTTGGCTGCAAGCCACTGATGTTAAAGGCATGTCTTTCATGATTGTTCTGCAGCCCAAGGACTGTGAGTAGTTTGTGTTCACTGCAAATCCATTCAACGTGTGTTTAGTCACCTTCCTCAGGGATTTATTCCTAGCCCTATAAGTGCACATGTCATGTTATCAAGCTTTTGTAACTTTCAGAGGTGTGCATTAGTGATATATTGATGACATCCTTGACAATAGTCCAGACTGCACTTCTGCCATCATCCTGATCACAAGTTTTCAATATCTTGATGTTGTCATTCCAGAGCTTGTCATTCCAAGTGGCAGATGCCTGCCAAATGTATGTCCCCTCCCAACATCTTGTGCACCCCCAAGCTACTGGCCTTGGGAAACCTTCAATCAATATCTTAGGGTAACAATTTCCAGAGTTTAGGAAGAGGATTTCTTTTAAACAGGGTTCAACTCAGTGTGCTAATTTTGTTTTACTGAGGGTAGTAATCTCTTAAATTGATTATTCTTTGAAATTGCACAGCAATTCAGACAGAGCAAGTCTGTAAAAGGTCTCACAGAGCTGTTCTTGCAAACAGTTTTCAATAGTTTGCAGAGTTTCAGATACGTTTTGGCGTTTGAAACTTTGTAAAGTATGTATCTACTTGTGCATCTACAATGAACCTAAAGATAGCTTACTTTTATCTTTGGTTTGGGATGCATCTTGAATTTGATCTAGTTGTTACTGAAGCAAATATTTTGTTATTTTTCTTTATTCATGAAGTTGCACTCATCTAGAGATATAACCCTCTTGGGGTACTCTGGAAAAGGCAATGCAGCACCAGATCCTTCCAATCTGTGGTGGGGTAGCCTTATTATCACAGCACATAACCAAAGTTAAACTTTTTTGTAAGCAACACTAATTATCTATGTTTGAATGACATTCCTTTAAGTCACACTAACTTCTTGCAGCATATTCAACACTACCATTAATAGGTTGGCATAGCACTATTCTGCTTTGTGTGGCTATGCTCAATTTGTGATTCTGTATCAATGAAAATAACATGGACATATTCTGCATTCAGCTATTTTCTTGCCAGGACACTTTGCTGAGCCATTAAAGAACACAGTGTGCTTTAGGATTATATATTGCTGGCAAAGAAATCTGACATCACCAACCCTGCTTCTGACACAATTTATTTGTCTGCAAATGTCAGCCTACACCAAGACCCATTTGAAGAGATTAATGGCCATGGGAGTCTGCAATAATACTGGCTTATGAAATACACTTCATCAGGCTGTATCATAGCTGAGCTCCTTCCTGTATGGATTGTTTTGGCCAGAACTAAAATCTTAATAGCAGGCTGATGACATACATGCCAACATGAAATATATTTACAGAAAGACATCCCAGAGACTGTTCTATAAAGACACCACTCATATCTGATGCTGCTGGACCTGAAGCTGGTAAAGAATATGACCATGAGGGCAGGGTGTCTTACTTATTCTGTAAATAATTCATTCACCATGGCCACAAAACTGATACAATTTCCAGACTATTCTTAAATATTTCATATTTCAGGAGACCAAGTGCATACATAGAGCACTTTGCCAACTCCTTCCGGTTGTGCAGCGCACTGCAACCCTTTGCTATGAATATTTTTACAAAGTCCTCTGAAGGCAGAACGGATCCCACAGATTCAGATTATGAGAGGAGTTTGGATAAGGGTCTTTTGACAGTACATCTGTGGTGCTTAGGGGATTCTCAGAGAGGTCATTGTGCTCCTGGATCACTTCTCTCAGCCTACAACTTGCCTTGTACAAAGTTGACACTATTCCTCTCAGAGATGTCAAGGTTCACTGATGGCTGTAGGTTTTGTTACGCTGCTGCTTTCCAGTGCAAATAATGCCACCCTCAGGGCCTTTTGCAGAGAGATGTAGCTGTATTCTAATCTCAGCTGTAGAGGTGAGCTGAGCAGCTGCTCTTCCCTCCAGCACTGTTTGCCTGGATGGACTTTGTGGGCTACAAGGACCCAAAGATATGGTTCAGGATAAAGTCAGTAGTGCTATCTTTATTACATGAAGATTGAGGATCTTAAAAACTTTCAGTATTAGAGAAATTTTACTGCTATTTATTCTGTTGCAATAGTAGTTGTATAACTTCAATAATAGCAATGTCACACTGATGGGCTTTTAAAATTCTTTCCTAGGTTATTAATTGTGAAATTTTAAAGATTATTTTCTCGATAATAATTCTTCACTGTAGGTGGTACCCAGGAGCACACAGGCAGCATGCTGGAGAGTGTCCCACAGCTCAAGTTCCTCCCTCCCAGCCTGGAAACAATGGACAATAGGGACAACCCAAAACCTGGAAAACTAATTTGTCTGAATGACTTGTGCTGCCAAGGGGCTGACTCCGGCCGTGATGGTGGTCACAGCTCAGGCTGTCTCTCTGTCAGGGGCTAGGTGGTGGCAGCGGTGCAGGTGCTGGAGCAAATGAAATCCTCTTAGCACCTAATTTGTGTTCATCAGGCTGTGTGAAACAAATTTGTAGTTTCAGTCCCTTCTTAGGTGCACAGGAATTCGAGACTGCGAAACAATAGATCACTGGTTACATTTGAATCACTCTCACTCTTCCACATCTTGAACTGCTGGATGTCCAATGCTGGGCCATTGTCAGCAGCAGGATGGATCATAAATGAAGTCTTCCCACCCACAATGAGTCAGACACCCCCATTCCTCCGCCACGGAGGAATGTGAGGCAAAGTACATGTTTCCACATGACAGGATTATCTTTAACACTTGAGCTGCAAAAGCAGTCTCACTGGCTTTCTTCCTCCTGGGACATCACAGATTTGTCAACCGAATGCACAGACAAATGGCACCCCAGTGTATGAAACTGGCTCTGTCCTATGCTGCAAGGCGTATTCACAGGCTTGTGAATAAAAGCTGTATTTTGCATTTTGAACTGGCACTTTGAGCACTCCTCCCAGACCACATGCAACCCACAATGAAGTCTGGAGCACAGGACCCCACCCTGGAGGTTCCCAGACCATGCGTGTTCCAGCGAGCGCTGCTCTCCAGGGCTGACACCTTTCCATCAGTACCATTTGTTCCACTGCAGGAACAAAACAATCTGCACCCCAAAGCACAGCGAGTGGGTTAGCTGTCCCTTGCAGAACCTGCATACAATCCCTTGTATTCAACAGGCAAAGGAAGTGCTGGGCAGCACACCAATTATAGCTATAGCTGGGTCACTGCATCTTAGGAGAGACAAGGTAAATCCAGATGGACACTTTTTACTTAGAGCCTTCATTATTCTTTATCTTCTCTGAATCATCTCCTACACTATGTAGAGACCAACAATAAGAACAAAACAGATGATAAATAAAACTAAAGTACTGAAAAAAAAATGGAATTTTTATGTTGAATAATTTCATTATTGTTCAGAATTTGATGATTTTTCTTTTGTACATATAATTAATCACAGGCAATCAAGGAGTTAAAACTTTTTTCAATCTTGTATTATTTTCACTCATGAATTTAATGTATTTATTTGGCTAAATGCAAGTAAGTATCAGTATTACATTTAATATTTTCTGTATTGTCAGAATGTACATTCAACCATCTAGAGCCTGATAGTGCAATAGGTTTTTCCACTATAAATTTTGTGATCCTTTAAGACAGCAAGGGAATTGGATAAATTCCTGACTCCAAGATATATTTTGTGCCTAAGGTACCATGGACCTAAATAGAATGAACAAAATTTTAGACTCAAATGACAAATGATATCATATCTCCAAAATATTTTAGTGCTTGGTTTTCATCTTTCATTTCCACTTAATTCTTGACCCTTTGCAGTCAGATTTGTCAAACGAACAATATTTTAGAAAAATGGATGAAAATCTGAGAAGAAGGTAAGATGCAGTAAAGGTTATAATTGTGCTAAGAAGCCATATTTCTGGAGCAACTGAGATTAATTAGTAGTAAATCTTATGCCATGTTCATCAGGACACAAAATTTAAATAAGTAATTTCAAGGACAAAAACTTTAAAAAAAAAGTTGACAAAGTTAAATCTATATTAATTAAGAGCTGCCTTCATGCAGGTGCTGTAACAGTGCTATAGAAATGAAATGTGTAGTCCCAGGTACATACAGAAATGGCCAGAGGTCACTCCAAACAGGCAAGCATACAGTGGAATCTTTGAGGAGTTCCAACAGGGGTATGGTGCAGCTGTGGTGCAGCTGATGTCCCCTGAAGCCTATTTAAATTGTCCTCAGGATATTTAAATTCCCTTGAATTTCCCAGTTTGACACAGTTGTTACAGATTGAAACAAGCCCCAAGTGGTTTTTGTTTTTTTTTTTATATACACCCACTACTACAAGGAATACAGTATTTTATTAACAAGGATCATCACAGTGAGACCAGCAAATTTTCACTCAGTTGATCTGGCCCAAGAAACCTCTTCCTGCTAAAGAGTATATTCTGATAACTGTAGCAAAGCAGATAATTCCTGTGAGAAGTACAACTACCACCCTATAAATATGGAGGTTTTGGCTTCTAATGCCAAGTTTCACAAAACTGAAATGTTGATGATGATCTTCATTTTCTGGAAAGATCTAATACTTCATTAGTAAAACAGTGAAAGGGCCTTGTTGTAAATTCAGTAGCTGGAAAGCACTTTGTAATATTCAACTGGCAAAATCTCAATACATTTTTCATTATTATGAAAAAAGGAGAAATGAAAAATTCATCATTAGCCGTATGTGAGGTGATGTAGTGTTAAAGACTGAAAGAGAAAATGATAATTCTCTATTGCATGAAGTTATACGAAAATCCATCTCACTGGATTAGATAATAGTTCCCAAGATTTTTGAAATAAGATACTAAAATACCTCTGACAGCAACTGAAATGTAGTTTGTCTTAATTAAAAGTTGTTCTGTTTATCTGTGTGTTTGATGGCAAGTTTATTAACATGCTCATTAGATAGGTTTTGCTGTTGAGGTTTCCTGGTGGTGCTGTTTATTTTTTCCTGGTACACTGGTCCTAAATTAAGGACTGTGGTTATGAGGCAGGGGTAGTGCATGGAGTGAGACATAACTTCCAGTGCAAGTTTCATCTTTCACTTTCCTCTTGGCAGGGGAAAAAACTGAATGCATGGAATGCAGGATTATGTATTTAACAAGTTCACGAATGAACTGGCAGGGAAATGCTATAAAAGAAATGTATGTATGGAAATATATGGCGCTTAGACTGATTTATCATAAATTACAATCAAATTTATTAATGTGAAAGGGTGAAGTTCACTAGGAATAGCAAAACACACAAAAATGCATGTTTTCCTATAAAAGAAGAACCTGGAAGGCAGCTCCTTGAAACTATTTCTGACACGACTGAGTAATGTAAATATCATACAGTGTAACACCCAAAAAATAATCTTGAATTGGCTTTGAAAAGGCATAACTTCAAAACAGAAGAAGAAAGTTTACCTCTGCGTATAGTCCTTGGCCTGGTTTTCTTTGAAGACAGAACCTTGGAGGCAGGCTGACAGAGACAATCAGCCTAGACTGGCCTCCAGGCATAACAGTCCTCAAAATCATGATTGAAGCTCATGCTAGTGGATGTTTAATGTGAAATCTTATTTGGGAGGAGGGGATGTAAACTAATACAACCTGAAAAAAAATAGCTTGGAAAGGATGAACTCAGTGGAAAGGAAAAGCTGCACAGGTCTGAGAGACTCTGAGGTTATGGTAAATCTCTTAATTCCTCTGTGTGTGGATAATTCCCTTTCAGCTGGCTTTACTCACAACCTTTCTTCACAATGTGTTGCATACCTTTTGGCAGTTCAGTGGTCCTTATGGTCTTCTTAATTTCCTCTTGCATCCTGGACATTAGTATTTTTCTAATAGAGAGTAATACTACATTTTATATTCTCTCTGTCAAACTGCTGTTCTAGATTTAACCAATAATGCACATCCACATGAACTTTGTTGTGTGCTCCACGATCCATGTCATCACAGAATAATATAATTAGCCTGTAAATTTTTGTTAAAATAAGTGCTAATGTCAACGTGATCCAGGTTTCCCTCTAGTAATCTTCTAAGCAAGGCAATGTTTCCAAATGCAAATGCCATTGGAGCCAGAGCAATGCCCTGAGGGGAATTCACCGTGCAGGATGATTCTGTGAAACTCAATTTTCTGCCATGTAAACTGATCAGTTAATTCTGTGCTGTAATCTGGACCTGTATCTTGAATATGGGAAGAAGTTTTGCGTGTGGGAAAGCTCTGGATCAGTGCTACAACTGAGATGAACTGAAACATGCTCATTGCATATTTGTATGCTTTGTTCTGAGACGAGAATATCTAAAGTGTTATTTATGCTCACTTGTTTCTGGGTTGGGCAGGGCACCCTTCACCTAACAGGCTTTCCTCGTCTGTCTTGCGTGTATGTGGTCCAAATGCTCCCACCACTCCCCAGCTATACCATAGGGACAGGCAGTGAAATGATGATCATAAGGGTTGAAAAAGGGCTGGTTTATGACCTGACTTGTCACACTGTACTGCCTGCAGTAAAGGCTAATAAACCATGAAAGAAAGCAGGTCATTTTTCATCAGGGTGACATCCTTAATATGGAAGCTGAGTACCTAATGCCTTAGTACAGTTTATTCCACATTTCTTTATGACCAGAGAAAGGACTGGATTGCATACGGTCTGACAAAGTATCTCCATTCCTTTGTAACAGATTAAACTAAATATCCTCAAGCCTACCTGTGCCAGCAAGGGAAGAACTGAAGGGGTTTTGTCACAGCTGGTAGTCTGAAGAGCTGTAACTACTACTGGATGTCTCTCCTCACTGATTGTCACACTATTGTCTCATTATCTTCCTTCATAGGTGAATGCCTGTTTGTGATGAGGAGCTTCCACCAGCTGCAGTACCATGCTTTTTCTATCCCAAAGGCATGCTTCTTTGGTTGGAGCTGTGCTCTGATGGAGAACAGATGTAAGGCACTATGGGTTGGCTTCTTCTGGGCAAATTAAAGTTTCACCCTCCAACCCGGATTTCTACATCAGTGTACATTGAAGAATTGTGTTGGGTAGTATAATCTGATTGGTGAGCTCTTTGTTCCTTCCAGGAAGCTAGCGTTGGCTCCTGGCTCTGACCAGAAAAGCATTGTGCCCCCAAATCTCTTTTCAAAATCTGTAATGTTGAGATCTGATTTTTTGCAAAACATTTTCCAATTACAGGGTTGTTGGATATCATAAATCCTTAAAAAAACTTTTACAAGGAGACTGACAGATAAAAGTAGGTGCAACCAGTATTTTTACTGCAGTTTTAAAGTAGCTCTAAAATTTTATTACTTTATTTAAGGCCCCAAGCTAAAAGATTTATCAGTCTGCAGTAAGCAGCATCCTCTCATAAGAGCTCAGCAGTAAGCAGACAGCAAGCTGCATTACTTGAATGAAAAAGTGAAGTATTGTATAACTCTATTGGAAATGGATTAAAACAGAGCCTGTGGCCTTCTCATTCAATCACAAAAGAGACTTACCACTGTGAAGGCTATTTTTCCCAATTTTTCAAAGGAATATTCCTACTAAGAATTTTGGTTTCTTTCTTTTTCCAAGCAGCTCACCTCTGGATAAAGCAAGTGTCTTCAAGGGGCTGAAAGACTCAGGAAATGGAAAGAGCTCTTGTTCATTTTCTGTGCTCAGGGGTGCCTGCTGAATGTTCTTCCTTGCAGAGAGAGAGCTAAGGGAGGAATGGCATAATTTCTCCCCTCACTGTCATCAGCAAGATGAAGCCTCTGAAGAGGGTCTACAGTTCTGCAGTTTAGTCTGCTAATGCAGTACTTGAAAGAGGAAATAACTTTTGGAAACATTTATAAGCCTCTAAATGTGGTCATCAACAGGTGAAATGTATCAGATTCGATACCTCCCAATTTACCAGCAAGTACCATTGTAGACACATTTCTGTATTTTAAAAGACAGAAAATAGTTTATTGGCTTTTTTGAAGTCTAACTGTTTCCAAACACAAACCCAGAATCCCCCTGTGATGTGTCTTTATTGGTGTTTTAAGGGATGCTGCCTGACTGGGCATGGACACGGAGGTGGAAGACGTTTCGTGTTTTACCAGCAGAAGGGTGAGACAACACAAAGAAGGATGAAGCCAGCAAACACCTGAAGCCACATCTGCACTGAATGCCCCATCATGGTACTATTTAAAGCACAAACTCAATCAAAATGCAAAGTTCAGAGAAGATGAGGTTGCAGCTTTCTGCTTTCTCCCACAAGAAAGAAATGTGCTTGACAGTGTTTGTCCTCTGTGCTCTCTTTAGGGCATTTTACCTTTTAGCTACAAAACTAGCAGGTAGTGCAGAGACTTATTAATTTTCTGCATATGGAATGCACCAGATTTTACTGCTGCTTGGTTCTGCTTCAGATAGATAGATATAGATAGGGTTTTTAGTTAACATGATTTTATCTTGAGCTGAACAAACAGTGCAGATAATTTGGAACATAATTATTTCTCATAGCTCTTCTTATTTCCAATTTATTATAGCTTTTATACTTTGTCAGGGCCAGGATGGTATTGTATCAGTGTCCCAGCAGTCTAAATTCACAACTAAGTGAAAAAATTATAAATATTTTTTTCTGTATGGAAAAAAAAAAGAGCAATATTCTCTACTGAAAATCAAACTGCTTTTTAAATCTCAGAGGTGGAACAGACTTTTCCTTCATTCTCATTTTTGTTCTGAGTATAAATTTCATCCTGCAACTGAGATTTTTTCTTGACAAAAGCTTAATTGAAAAGACTGAATTTCAGAGAAAGTTGAAATTTTGAGGTGAATCATATTCAAGCTCTAAAAATATTGACAATGTTTAATTCTGATTTTGATTTTAATCATAATTTTTTCTGTATTTCACTCATGAACCATGTCAGCACGTATTGATTTACATGTAAAAAAGAAAAGTACTGATTCACAGTAAAGGTCAGCTGTGCTGAAACAGATCTCCCTGGCATGCAAAGCTGATAGTACTGTGACAAGATTTTAGCAGATTTTATAGGGTAAAGAACATTGGGGGGAACATTTATGTAATCTGCTGGGTGTTGTCCATGATTAATGAGCAAATGGGCAAATGCTAAAAATCAAGACAAACTGGTCATCTACTAGACACCAGAGCAACCTCTTAGTTACACAATAAATTATTACAAAATCTATTTAAAAACTCCTAAAAGTTATCAAGAAAAAGCAATATTTAAATCAAGATATTTCTTCATGTGCCAAGAACTGCTCTGAGAGACAAGGGGGGAGCAGAATTCAACTCAAACAAAACATTCTACACCATCCTGCTTGGCAATCTGTCCCTAAGGCAGGGACCTGTTATCTGGGTAGAAGCACAGCCAGCTGGGACACACAGTCAGCTGGAAAGCTGCTCTCAGAGGTTTGCTGTCAAAAAGGTGTCTTGAGTGGACTCCCAGGAGAATATGTCCAGAGCTGGTTCTGTTTGGTATTTCCATTAACCACCTGGATGATGGAAGGGAATGTATGCTTATGAAATTTGCTGACAGCTCCAAGGCAGGATGGATGGCAGGTGGTATGTGGGATGGGATCAGAATTCAGAATTATCTTGATGCACTGGAATGGGAGGAGGTTAGAAGGGGGGAGGGAGAGAGAGGGAGCGAGAAGGAGGGAGAGAGGGAGAGAGAGAGGCAACAGAAAAGCTCTACATTAAAGAAGAGAAAGAATGTTAGCAAATACAAAATGGAGACTAAATGGCTGGCCTTTAGCATAGCAGGGAAGGATGTGGAGCTAGAAGTGGATCAGAAGCTGGCTGCAGTTCTGCCACAGAAGAGGCAAGTTACACACTGGGAGCAATCAATGGAAGAAACAACATAAACCTAGAGAAAGAAATCCATTATTGTTACTCATGTTTTTATCACAGACAGAAATAAGTACATGTGGATGTTGCCTGAAATTAATCAGCTACTTCTTTCAGGAGCTGAGCCAATCTTTTATACCTGAATCTTCCATATGGAAATGCACCAATAAAATAATTGCAGTGTTGTCTTTGTGCTCAGCCCTGTACCACTGATGCTGCTAGCTTTTAAGAATTAGTTGGCTTCCACTTTAGTGTCTGGTTTTCAAGAGTTTATGTAACTTGGAAATATAAAGAGAAAGTAATGCCAAGGTTAAATAACAGCTAGTTATCCTGGCATACATCTTTTCAATTTTTGAATCTTTCATTCTATCCCACCCCCACACCTGGCACTGTCAGTACTTTGCTTTCTTGCAGCTGCATAATTTCTTCACTTATACTTTCTATTTATAAAAAAAAAGAGAATCAAAAACCCCACACCAAAACAAAAAAACCTGTCCAAAACCAAAACTCTACAGCAAAACCCCTTAGATATTATGATTCAACATGCTTTAAAATAAGATGGTAAATATTTATAGCTAGCTTAGACATGGGGGAGCACTGCTTAATTCCCTTCAGTACTTGCATCAAGGAGAATGTAGTTCTGCTTTCAATTTTTGTTATTGCGTTCTTTTCCCAGAGAGAGACATTTTCAAATCTTCTCAGTCTCCCATCAATCTCTGGGTGCTGCTTATCTTGGTTTTGTCATTCAGAAGCTTAAGGCTATGTATACTTGATAGTGACATTCATGTTCATTGTGACAGCTGAGGAAAAAAGCACTAAACTGTATAGCTAAATCAGTTTATTCTCTGTACCCTTAAAAATATATAAAGCACATTTATAACCTTCATGCCTTCTCTTGTCTACATAAATGAGCCCTACAGACAACTATTAATATAGGGCAGGTAAAGAGTCCTTCTTTTCACTATTTCAACTCTATATACAGAAGAAATTTCACCTCCATCTAATATCCCACATGTGCCCACGTACAGAAACTGAGAGGTCAGTTTGCCTGAGTGAATATGCACATAGTGAGTGATATACTTCACTATCTTTTTTGTATAGAAATATAGAAACCTATTTAACATATAAAGAACTTAAATATAAGTGACTTTCAGCATGATGCTTGTGCTTGGAATATGCATAACTTTGTTCTGTACTGTTTGTTCTTGAATATTTACCAGTGTGCAAAAGTGGTAGCATTTGAGGTACAACTAGATATCATTGGTCATTCTACAAGCTGAAAAGAATCAACATCTCTGGTAAGACAGAACACAAATACCTGTATAATTCAGTCTGAGCTTTAATAATCTTTTCCCCAAGTTCATAGTACCTTCCTAGCCTGTCCTACTTTTCAAAGCAACCAAAGTCAGAGAAGATATTTAGGAGGTCAAAAATACCCTGTGAAAAGATAGAGAGACTGATAAAGAGAAGTCTGAAAGGAAAAACCTTTATAAAAACATTAACCTGAGAGGTAACTCATTTGTCTTCTTCAGGCAGTATCTGGAGACATTCAAATATTAGATTCTCTTCTAGTAATCTATAAACATATACAGATAAATACTGGCTTCATAGTACTTGAGCAGAGCTATCATACAGTGGGAAAATTTTCACTTTATTTCATAATATCTCTTAAAATTTCATTTTCTGTTTTACAAAGACATAATCATGCACATGAGAGCTGACTGTGTTCTTCACAACACATGGACCAGGCTTCATATGTAATGGAGGATTTGTTGTGGCAAGGCTCCATTTGCACTTAAGATTTTTAAAAGAAAGGCATGATAAGTAGAGGAGACTGAAAGAAGAACATGCAGTTCCACTGTAGCTTCTCCTTTGCCTCTCTTTGTAGCAATACATAAGTTTCTGTGAAATATCTTTGTGTTTTGATCTATATGTTTATCATATTGAAGAGAAGGCAGGCCTAACTTTCCTGTCAATATTCTGTCCAAAGAGATTGAGTGGCATTCTTTTAGACACATAAATATGTACTGATTTTGTGGTGCACCTTCATATTCCTTGACAAATTACAAGAAAGTGTGATTTTGATAACTTTGCTGAAGAGCAGCAGTAATTCTTGATTCAAATCTTAACAAAATGCTAGCTCTTTCCATCTATTCTCTTTAATTTGTCTCCTAATATCTGTGGCCAAAATTATTGTTTTCATTAATCATTCCTGACTCGTGGCTGTCAGAATTAACTATAAGAGTTTGTTCTCTTGGCAGATGTCTTTGAATCATGGATCTGGAAAGATGGCTAAGACGTTTCTCATTTTTTAATGCACATTATGTGATAGACCTTTTCAATTTTAGGCAACTTGCTGTCCAAAAGGGAAGAAATGACCTCATTTGAGAGTTGTATGTGTTTTGTCCCACAGAACATTTGCCTCAAGCACAACAGCAGTAGATGTATTTGCAGTGTCACCACAAGGATGACTTCACATCATTTATTCTGACTTTTCCAGAAGGTCTTGAGAAGGATGAGACACTATTCCCACTCAGTTTAGTAGGTGGTAAAGATGAGGAAACCTGACTTTCATCACCATTGTGACTGTGCAATGGAAAGTGCCCCTGCTCAATAGGTTGGTCTTACATACATAAGCAATGGGTCTTGCCTGACCTGAATTGTTGTATTTGTTGTCAATCAATAATATTTATCCCTTCAGTCTCTCATTATTATCCTTATTTTTTCTGTCAGTGCCCACTTAAATGGAAGCAATATTCTCCATGAAAAGCATGGAGAGTATAAAGCATATTATTTCATTACTCCACTGTATATTCTTTAGAGGGTCCAAGTAGGCACTGATATAAAGATGAATTCTTCTGAAGCCATTTTCTCAGCCTTGAGCATAAGGTTTGTGATGACCTAGAGACAAGCTGACTCAAAATTTTAGAGTTACAGAAATTCCTGTGAATCCACTTATCTGAATGGATTTATGTACTTGTACATTAACTGTGATTCTGGGCATGATGTGCAGAGCTGTTTTCCCTTATGATTCAGTTTAAAATTCACTGTCTTCTGCAGGTCTTCATTCCTTTCTCCTATGTACACTGCAGACAACAGCAGAATTTCTTGTCTTTGTCCTTGCCTTCCTGCACAAGTGTCATCCACAGGAGGTTAAATTCAAGGAGCTGTAACCAGACTAACACTACACTCAGATTTGCTCATGGCTACTTAAAAACTCATAGAAATTACAACAGAGAAAAGACCACAGCAAGCAGTGAGAACCTCTGTGTTACAACCTCACCAAAGCCCAGGCAGGAATTCACGCAGCACTCAGGAGTAAGATTGCTGTCTTAAATGCTTGGTTGACAGCTCTCCCTTTAGGAGTGTACAGAACAAGAGTTATGGTACTGGAAAAGCCTTGGTACTTCTCTCTGCCAGACTGAGTTTCACCCAGGCTTCCAACTGCAAATAAATCAAAGCTATTCTCCAGTAAAAGTAAGAGGTCTCAGTACAACTGGAAGGTTGATACTTGGAATTAGTTGTTGTCCTATTTGGATTCAGGGCATGGATTGTTTTACCAAACTAGGATCTACTGCTTTCTGTGCTATTAATAAGTGACAACAGTTAGTATATGATAGAGCAGTTAATATCTGATAGACTGCTGAAAATAAATCATAAAGTTTTATAGCTAGGAAACCTTTATCCAAGATGGTCTCTGAATTATTCAACAAAATTCAATAAAAACACAAATAAATTATCAAAAATATCACTTGGGAAAACAGCCTTTTAAAACTAAAGAGTAAAATCTATGAACAAGATTATTTAAGCATCTTGTCTATTTCAATTGAATTTGGGTTTTATTGTGTTCGAGGGAAATGGAAGCTAAACAATTGCAACAATATTAAGTGAGTCTTCAGAATCCATTTTCCTCTACCTAGGAAAATGCAAAAATATCTAATGGAAGACACCCTGTGGCATTTTCAGCTTCTCTGTGTAGGCAGCACAGACCATCTCAATAGAAGAACTCTTTCAACAAAGTTATCCGTGGAGTTATCCCTGATTCACGGTAAAGGTCAGCTATGCTGAAACAGATCTCACTGGCATGCAAAACCGATAGCTATTGTGATTAGATCTTAGCAGATTTTGTAGGGTAAACAACATTGGGGGAAACATTAATGTAATCTAGTGGGCTTCATCCACGATAAATGAGCAAATGGCTAAATGCTAAAAATCAGGCCAAACTGGTCGTCTGCTAGACACCAGAGATACAGAGAAAAAAATATTACAAAATCTAAATGTATATTTAACCATCCAGAATAACAAAATTTGACTACTATCCCAGTCCCAGAAGCTTGATTCAAACTCTGCCCTAAGTGTGTGATGATTCACCTTTTTTCCCCTCTCTTTATTTCTGCTAGACAAGTTAGGACTTCCTATTCATTATTCAGCTATTCAGTCTATACTGAATGTTGTCACTTGTGGATTTTTACCTCCTCATCTGTATAGAATTTTACCTTGTTAACCATCTCTCAAATCAGAATTGCCTTCACACAACAGTAGTTGAGAAATTATTCCCACCAACAGAGGTTATTTATGACTACCAAACCCCATAGCCTTAGGGAAAGCGAGAGTCATGAATATTTAATTTACTGATAAAATGAGCCTTTCTGTATAATGAATTGTTTGAAAGTCAGAATAAAACCAGATTTGAAGATCACTTATCTTCTAAAGTCAGCTTGTAGGTCCTGAAAACTGTCAAAAGACCTTAGGAAAGGTCTTTTGCAGGTATGCCACCTATTTTACATGTAAGTATGGTTGCATGCATTTTAAATATTTCACTTTCTGCATTCCAAAATGCTACTTTGTAATTAGTAAATTTTGAATAAATTTGAAAGTCTACAGGGATGTTTCCCAGCTGTGAACAAGACACGGAGCCCATGAAATCTATACAACTTCACATTTGCTTAAACATTCCTTTTATCTTTTCTCTGATACAAATGCCTTGAAGGAGGTAGGAATGAAGAAAATCCACAGACAGGGATTAATTTTTCTACTTGAATCTGGAGTAGATACTTAAAGCCCATTGACAGAAAAAAAAAAGGGCATTCTAATTATTTCCAGTATTTCCTCTCTATCCTATTTATATATTGGAGTCCTAGCTTTGTGCAAGAAAAAGTCTGCCAGTGATAAAACTGATGTAACACTGATATTATGAGAGGGATTAGGAAATCAACCTGGAAGGCTTCCAGTAGTATCAGATAATCAGGATGCAGCACTTCACACATGAGACTGTAAAATCCAGTTCAGCAGACAGCATACATACAGCTGCTGCAGGGCAGACACACAGGGCAGAGGCTTTTCCTGCAATGTCTGCACAGTGCACGAGATCATTCTAAAAAATGTGTTAGTCTGAGAGCAGCTAAAGCTTCCCTGTGAATATGTGTTCATTTAAGTCACATAAGCAGAGATTTTGTCCTGCCTTTTTGTCTCTTCAGCCATGCAGTATGTTGATGTTTGCAGCAAGACCCTGCCAATGAGAAAATAGCACAGCTCATCTGTTAGGTACAGTTTTGCAAGGCTCAATATCACTGGTACACGAGGTCTCCAGCTTCCTTACTGATATCACAGTCACACTGGTTCTGGGTCTCTGAGCCTCCAGGCTTCCCTTGTGCTACACATCACGTGCTCATCAGTGGTGTCTTTTGACTCCAGCAGCATTTGTGAAAGGTTGATCATGCAGGATATTGTTTTGCCTGGGACAGAGTTAAGGTCATTCATAGTAACTGGTGGAGCTGTTTTGGATTTGTCTTGAAAACAGTGTTGATAACAGAGGGATTCTTTTGTTATTGCTGAGCAGCATTAAAACAGAGTCAAGGCTTTTGCTTCTCACCTCATCCCACGAGTTAGCAGGCTGGGATGGATGAGAATTTGGGAGGGGACATGGCCAGGACAGCTGACAACAACTGATCCAAGGGATATCCCATACCCTATAGCGTTATGCTCAGCCTATAAAGCTGGGCAAAGCAGGAAGGGGGGACATTCAGGATGATGAGAATGTGTCATACCCTGTAACATCCAAGAGGAGACAGACACTGCTCACACCTCGGCCTTTGTTGCCACGTAGATCCTAGCAGGGCCAATGGCAGCTGGTCTCACACAGCTGGATGACAGCTGGCTGTGTGCTTTGAGACCCGGAGTCCAGCTGAGGTGATGTCATCAAGTGCCCTGGTGTCACATGCAGACATACCATAGCTGGGTAGCAATAAGGTGTCAAACCAGCTTTTCCTGATGTCTAGGCCAAACTGCCTGGGCTTTTGCCTGATATCTCATATTGAAAGACTTATTTGGGATGATCCCTTGTGAGTCAGGCTCCAACACCGTGTTGATTTAGCTAATTAGTGAGAAAGTGTCTGACAAAATTATTTTCATTGCTATTAATTATATCATTGTATTAAGATGCAACTGATCTGTAAGATAATGCTCAAAATTTCTGTGTTAATTATATGAAAGCTGCTTAAAAATGAGTACTATGAACCCATCATCTCCCTTTTCATTAAAGTTGTCAAGTTAAATTACATCATAAAAACATGATCATTTATAATTCTATGAAATGGCTACATCATAAACCCTAATATCTTATACAATCAAAATTCTGAAGAGATTTTATGCTGTTATTTCATAGACTGGAGACACTATCATTAGGCTCTTTCAGCCTAATCGTGTGTTTGAGGGAATCATTATAATTTCTATTCCTTTTGTTTAAATGTAGGGCCCTAAAATCTGATCAGGAGAATGGGAAGTGTTTCACATGAGGAAAGACTAATAAAAATTGGAATATTTCGGTTGGTAAATTGGTATTGCAATGAGATATCATCACTGCTTCTATACGGGAAGTACAGACAGGAAAAGAGAACAATTTAATGTAATAGACTAAGTTGGCAGAAAAATAAATGTATTTTATGGCTAAGAAGGTAATCAGAAGATTTCTAAACTCAAAGTATCAGGGGCTTGAAATAACTTTTCAATCACTGCAAGAACTGAAAAACCTTATTTTTAAAGAGTTTGTGAAGAAAATTATCTGAGGATGTTGCTAGTCATAGCAGAAGTACGGAGTTGTGTCCTTGGGGATATTTTTCCAGTCCTATGCATTAGGTTATCATATTAAATGAAACACAGAGATTGGTGATGACCAGAGGAACAGTGACAGGCCAAGAAACTCAAGTAAACTGATCAGGCAGCACATCAAATCATCACCAAAAAAGAAGGATCAGGCCAGGGTCCCATGTTTCAAATATATATATATATATATATATATATATATATGTAAAACCAGGTCAGAGAAGGAAACCATCTACCCAGAGTGCTATGCAAACTTGCAAACTAAGAGGAACTTTTGTGCAAAAATATAGGATTCACTATGGAATCCAATGTATGTTGAATGACAATATTTTGTTGGAAGACAGAAAATTTGGAGATGGTATAAAACTCATTATGGAATCTTCAAGGGATGGCTCAATGGCAGGAGAGAGAAGGGATTAAGATGGACCAGGCAGGACCAGGCTGTAGTGTCCTTTGTTCTTCTGGGCTGCTGCCCTTGGGAATTGGTAGAACCTGAGCAGAAAAGGCACCCAAGGCAACAGCTCCTCACACTACAGAGGCGTGGGCTCTTGAGAAGCCTAGCAGAAAGCGCTGTCACCAGAGTTCCGAGCAAGAACCAGGGAAGGACCACTCACTTTGCTGTTCAGGAGCTTTTATTCCTCCCAAAGGGGGCAAAGGCAAAATGGTCCCGAGCAGAGCCCGGGAAGAACTTAAATATGCTACATTATACAAGGGAGGGAGCAGTACACAATCAATAGGGGTCCTTGAGGGGAGGTGGGAGGGACAACAAAGGACAAATGGGAAAGGGCCGAAGGAGGGATAAAACTTATAGAACCAACGAAATACAAGGCTTGGGATGATTGANGGATTCTTTTGTTATTGCTGAGCAGCATTAAAACAGAGTCAAGGCTTTTGCTTCTCACCTCATCCCACGAGTTAGCAGGCTGGGATGGATGAGAATTTGGGAGGGGACATGGCCAGGACAGCTGACAACAACTGATCCAAGGGATATCCCATACCCTATAGCGTTATGCTCAGCCTATAAAGCTGGGCAAAGCAGGAAGGGGGGACATTCAGGATGATGAGAATGTGTCATACCCTGTAACATCCAAGAGGAGACAGACACTGCTCACACCTCGGCCTTTGTTGCCACGTAGATCCTAGCAGGGCCAATGGCAGCTGGTCTCACACAGCTGGATGACAGCTGGCTGTGTGCTTTGAGACCCGGAGTCCAGCTGAGGTGATGTCATCAAGTGCCCTGGTGTCACATGCAGACATACCATAGCTGGGTAGCAATAAGGTGTCAAACCAGCTTTTCCTGATGTCTAGGCCAAACTGCCTGGGCTTTTGCCTGATATCTCATATTGAAAGACTTATTTGGGATGATCCCTTGTGAGTCAGGCTCCAACACCGTGTTGATTTAGCTAATTAGTGAGAAAGTGTCTGACAAAATTATTTTCATTGCTATTAATTATATCATTGTATTAAGATGCAACTGATCTGTAAGATAATGCTCAAAATTTCTGTGTTAATTATATGAAAGCTGCTTAAAAATGAGTACTATGAACCCATCATCTCCCTTTTCATTAAAGTTGTCAAGTTAAATTACATCATAAAAACATGATCATTTATAATTCTATGAAATGGCTACATCATAAACCCTAATATCTTATACAATCAAAATTCTGAAGAGATTTTATGCTGTTATTTCATAGACTGGAGACACTATCATTAGGCTCTTTCAGCCTAATCGTGTGTTTGAGGGAATCATTATAATTTCTATTCCTTTTGTTTAAATGTAGGGCCCTAAAATCTGATCAGGAGAATGGGAAGTGTTTCACATGAGGAAAGACTAATAAAAATTGGAATATTTCGGTTGGTAAATTGGTATTGCAATGAGATATCATCACTGCTTCTATACGGGAAGTACAGACAGGAAAAGAGAACAATTTAATGTAATAGACTAAGTTGGCAGAAAAATAAATGTATTTTATGGCTAAGAAGGTAATCAGAAGATTTCTAAACTCAAAGTATCAGGGGCTTGAAATAACTTTTCAATCACTGCAAGAACTGAAAAACCTTATTTTTAAAGAGTTTGTGAAGAAAATTATCTGAGGATGTTGCTAGTCATAGCAGAAGTACGGAGTTGTGTCCTTGGGGATATTTTTCCAGTCCTATGCATTAGGTTATCATATTAAATGAAACACAGAGATTGGTGATGACCAGAGGAACAGTGACAGGCCAAGAAACTCAAGTAAACTGATCAGGCAGCACATCAAATCATCACCAAAAAAGAAGGATCAGGCCAGGGTCCCATGTTTCAAATATATATATATATATATATATATATATATATGTAAAACCAGGTCAGAGAAGGAAACCATCTACCCAGAGTGCTATGCAAACTTGCAAACTAAGAGGAACTTTTGTGCAAAAATATAGGATTCACTATGGAATCCAATGTATGTTGAATGACAATATTTTGTTGGAAGACAGAAAATTTGGAGATGGTATAAAACTCATTATGGAATCTTCAAGGGATGGCTCAATGGCAGGAGAGAGAAGGGATTAAGATGGACCAGGCAGGACCAGGCTGTAGTGTCCTTTGTTCTTCTGGGCTGCTGCCCTTGGGAATTGGTAGAACCTGAGCAGAAAAGGCACCCAAGGCAACAGCTCCTCACACTACAGAGGCGTGGGCTCTTGAGAAGCCTAGCAGAAAGCGCTGTCACCAGAGTTCCGAGCAAGAACCAGGGAAGGACCACTCACTTTGCTGTTCAGGAGCTTTTATTCCTCCCAAAGGGGGCAAAGGCAAAATGGTCCCGAGCAGAGCCCGGGAAGAACTTAAATATGCTACATTATACAAGGGAGGGAGCAGTACACAATCAATAGGGGTCCTTGAGGGGAGGTGGGAGGGACAACAAAGGACAAATGGGAAAGGGCCGAAGGAGGGATAAAACTTATAGAACCAACGAAATACAAGGCTTGGGATGATTGACACAGAAAGTTCTGGAAAGAAAGGGGTGTGGTGAGGGTGATGGACGACTTAAGGGGTAGGGATAACTGAGATTGACATGGATATTTAGGGAAACTCAGGGGAGGAGCAGGGAGACTGACAGGGGCTTGGCAGGAAAAAATTGTGATAAACAAGTTGGGACAAACCATTGTGAGGGACAAAGAGGGGGTACAAGGAACAAACCATTTAAGAACTAACTAACATCAAATAACTAACTAAAACATTAAAACATTAAAAGTGCAACGCCACCCCAGGCAAAGCAAAAAGGAAGAAGGGTGTACAAGGGGCATGTTAAGTCACCTGCTGCACAGCACACTTGTCTCACTGAGTCCTATGCGTGATTGCTGTGGTCCATCCCATATTCTTATTAAACGTTGTTTTTAACTATCCTCTGTGTGTGTGTGTTTGTTCTGAGACCATTTCTGTGAATTGCTAGTGAACTTCCAGCTGGGTTGGGGGGCTAATAGGACAAGAGCTTGGAGTGCCATCTCCTGAAGAGACTAGGATCAGGAATACTGGATTCCGCTACCTCTAACACCCCATTCTCATATTCCAATTCAGTTACTTAGCTTTTACTACTATTTTATCTTTACTTATTTTGTCTACCTTAGTAGCATTCTTTAAATTTCTCCTTTGTTTTCAGCAAGCTCAACTTTAAAATTCTATAGCATTCATGGACATAATGTTGAAGATTTTGATGGTTTTTTGTTTAGTCTTATTTTTCCTCATCCTTTCATTCTAGTGTCAGTAGAGTGCACTCTACTTAATGAAATGTTGAGAATACTGGATTTTGTTTTGGATGAGAAAGATAAAACCCCTCTCGTTCCTTCTGTTACTGATTGCAGTTTTAATTTCCTTTTATTTGTATTCCTCTTCTTTTTAAACCTCTGAAAGTTGTTAAGGACTACATTTTAGGTAACTTCATGCTGTTTCTCATTGAAAATGAACCCCACCCCAAGTACGACAATTGTCTTGGTTAGCTTTTAGAGAAGCTGTTGACGGGCTTCTGGTTGAGTGCTTATAATAATCCTCAGGATTATAGCTGTGCCTAATTGCAGGCACTGGAACTCCAGTATCAAGTCTGTCATTTCACTGAAGATTTACACATGAAACTTTAATATATTGATGTCAACATAAATCCCAGGTGTTCTACTTCTGGCAATTTTATTCCAGGTTTATCGCAAAACCTCATAGTTTTATCTTTATGGAAGACTGACTGCAACATTCAAATAGCTGCAAATGGTGCAAATCCCTTGTTTCAGCAATACAGTCTGTTTTCTAACTTCTCTAATAAAGGCTTAATCATTGTGAGAAACATTGAACTGACAGAGTTTTTACTATTACATCTGCTCTTCTTTGCCTTCCAGAAGGAAACTCAGGGACAGTGTCTCAGCTTGAGTAAATCACCCCAACCAACTAATTTGAGTTAACTAGTCGATCAGCAGAACTATCTTTTCAAAGTGTCATTTCTATCTGATCATTGAAGTCACTTTTCTCTTTCTTCCTTTGCCATTTTTCGCAACCACTCCAGCTGGGGATCAATCTTCCTTACAGGAGTCAGGGATCCTCTCCTACAATTTTATAACTTCTACCCTCACCAGAAATAGCCCTTTTTTTATTTTATTCTCAGAAGCTGTCATTTTTTATTGAACAGCATCACCTTTGATATCCACAATAAATACAAACCTGTGTTTTGAACATAGGAAAAGCCCTACATTTAACAAAATCTGGTAAAAGAGTCATTCTTCTGACTGCCTTCGGCCAGCTTGCAGCTCCCAGTCAGAATTTACTCCCACTGAGAATAATGATAGAAGTCTTCTTTAAGCCTGACTTGGAAAATAAAAAATCAGCTTCTTCTTTTTCACAATACCCTAGTAAATCTGAAACAATTTTGAGGGCTTTGAGGCTTCTTTTTTGCATTAGGAAATTAGATTTTTGTCACTGAGTCTAACATATTTGAAAGCCTATTAATTTTAAGGGAAAAACCTAGAAAACTATAGGCACGGTTATCATGCTTTAGCAGAAGTAGTAGTCCTCTTTTAATACCTGGAAAAAAAAACCAAACAAGTTCTCCAGGAGGTACATACAGAACATCAGAATTTGGGCTTTAAACATGCTTCTGTCTCATCCTTAACAATAGAAGTAGCTTCTTTAGGTTCAAGTTTTTTTTTTTAGGTGATATTTAACTGTTTTAGTCAGCCATAGTCACAGAAAAAATCCTGTTTTGCTCTTAATGCATTCTTTCCAGACTCGTCTTTGTTCCAGATACTATGACTGCTATTTATTAGTTCAAACACACTTGAAATTTTATGCTTTCTCATAAAATGTCATTATTTGCCTATTGAAGTGATTCTCTTGTGCATCTCACTAATCTTTGATGCATTCAATATATAATAGCAAAGCTGCCCATCGGTTATCTTCCATACACTTTTAGTATTTCTCCTGTTTGTAGCAACTTATTTTCTTAAGCAAATATAGAACCCATAAGCTCCTTGCCTGAGTTATGGATTTTAAGTCATGAGTTAAAGTCATGATTTAATCATGAGTTATGATTTTGAGACTCATGATTTTTTCTCTCAAATCCTGAGAAAGCATATTTACATTCTAATCTTGAAAATCAGTATTCTCAAAAAAGAACTATATTAAAGACACCATTTAAAGAGAACAACAGTAATAGAGCTGATGATCTAATTAGTACCTCGTCCTTCTTTGCACATTGATAGGAGTACGGTCAGAAGAGCCACAGAGAAAGACAAATGAGACAAGATTAGGAAGGACCACTCCAGAAAAAATGAACCAAGTTTGTTCTGACAAGACAAAGTCTGATGTGTAATTCAGAGTGATTTATTTACCTTAGAAGGCCGACTGGTTACCACACAGAGTCATGGCTATAAATGTGGACATATAATGAGTCTAAATAGTCTAAGATGTACTTAGATAATACATTCTACTCTTTGTGAATACATTCTACTCTTTAGGGATTTTCCCTACACGTATTTGTGTCTCGTGTAACAGGATAGCTGCCTCACAAGTGGTGCAGGCAAGAGCTGGAGAAGAAGTAAACATTGGGAAGCAGCCTGCCTCGCCCAGTCTCACACGTGGTCTGCTGCTGTGAGGTGCTGCTAACCCTAAAAACTGGTGTGTAGACAGCACCTCCAGAGGAGACCGGGCGTCGGATACAAAGGATTGTGTGATAAATAAAAGGGCAAGGAGATCTTCTTCTCCAGATAATAGCCTTTATTAAAGAAATGGCCTAGGAGGGGGTCGGGATGCGCGCGCACACCCACTGTCCCACAACGAGCTGAGGAGGAGGAGGTGCAGATCTGTCCGTCGCTGAAACAGGCAGAGCTGGGGCCTTTGTCCTCACAGGATACACCCAAAGGCTCTGTGGAATGGATCGGAGTCTAGGGTCCTCTATCTCGCTCGGCGCTATTCCAGTCATGTAGACTTGGCTCGTACTTGTCTAGGGGACTGGATGGCTCATCTCGATGTTGCTCTTTCACAGTGGTCACTTTCAGCTCCTAATGTTGCACGGCTCTCTGTCTTTTGGTCACTTGTTACTGTTGTCTCCTCCTCATTTGCATGCTGCTAGTTTCTTTGGGATCAGTGGGTGTCATACCCGACGCAGGGAACAGGAACCAGGAAGTGGGGACACAGGAAGTAGGACACAAAACTGGGGGAACAGAACTTCAACAACAATTAACCGGTAACTGAGAACCATTAACAATTAACAACAGGAGCTTTAATTAACCTCTGGATTCCGAGGCCCTCTTATTCATTACAGATTGGGCACAGGAAGAAGACTGTGCAGGAGCAGCACGGTGGGCTGTGTGGGTTGGGTGCCCTCTGTCAGCACCTGCCCCAGCCCAGACTGCAGCCAGGACATCCGACAGTCCGGTCAGAGGGGCTCTGCTCTGCTCATCCACAGTCCAATAGAGGATGCCCAAAAGTGGCCTCTCCACTGGAAGAAAAAATTAAAAAATGCCTATAGATTACTGGGGGATTAGGTTGAATCAGTAATATTCTTCCAATTTTAAGGTAATTTAGTGGCTACTTAACTTTCTTTAAAAAAGAATATCGCTGACCTTTCCTTTTTGATATATGAGCTCCCTCACAATGTCTGGGCTTCATAAAATCTAAGTGCACTAGGGACCTCATTATTTCATTACATTTCAGCATTGGTGACTCAAGAATGTGAATTTTCAAGTTGTGCAATCTGTGAGAACAATGTCTTCATCTTGGGGAAGGAAAGTATATAGAGAGTAGTTTAACCACACACCTCCAAAGAACCTATTTGGAATGGTTTTGTTTTTTTCAAAAAGTCTGTAGTTTTTCTGAGTTTTTACTCTACAAACGTAGATTACGTCAAGCTAATTTTATTGTTGACATGTTCAATAAGATGCATCTTTTAATATATATTCATTAAGGATACTAAAACAGTGAAAATTTCCTTCTTATGAATGTAGATGAGATGGCTTCATCCTAAGTACTGAATATATTTCTTCTTAAAATGTAGGGAAACAGACTGTACTTAAAATAGGCTTTGACTCTGCATAGACAAAATGAGGAAGTATCAGAGGAGGGATTTCTCTCTATTGCAAACTTTTTCTATTAATTATTTGCATGAATATAAATTAGCATTCTGAATGTCATTAAAATAAAATACGAACAATAGCATTCAGTTATTATTCTTCACATTCCCCTCATGCAATTCTGCTAAAGAACAGGAGAAGAGAAAAAGCACTAGCATTTAGAGGTGATAGATAAAAATGCTGAAGAATTATCCTTAGATCAAGACTGGAAGCAAAGGCATGTTTTTTTTAAGGTTTGCGAGTGTGTGTATGTGTGTGTCTATGTGTCAATATGAAAGCTTCTTGAAAATTACCAAAATTTTGGGTTCACGCAAAACCTTGCAATGATATTTCTTGAAAAAACGCTGCTTTCAATCATTCCTCATTTGCAAATGAACAAGACTGTTTATTGCAGCAAATCCAGCATGTACCACTGCTTTAATTCCTTCAGGCTGCTCCCCTCATTTTCCCTGAGTACAAATTATATTCACAAAACCCATATTTATTCAGTTAACATTAGGTACTGCCTAAGATTGTTGATAATTCTTGCAGTGTTTACTGTCTGATTTCCTGCTCCATTGCACATGAGGAGCAGCACTAACTTTTAAGTCGATGAGCCAGCACAGATGATGTGGTCTATTTGGAATTAAAGTGTTGTTTAAAAACATCCCTAGAGCAAACACTACAAATAATGTGATTTTTTTCTTATGCTGTGATTGCTCTCGAATTATGTGGCCAATGCTGACTATAAAAACTTTTACAGAGATTAATTTTCTATGTTTACTGCCACCAACTTTTTTGAGGATATTACTCAATTTGCTCATGTAACACTTCAGATTGTAGGATCAAATCACATAAAAGTCAAACAACAATTTACTATTAAAATTTGTGCAATTACAGGAGAGTTCAGGCATTAAACTATAACTGTACACAAATTTGTTTTAAACTTAGTAGATGCCAGTAAAGTCTGTGAGATGTTCTGACACAGTTTTATTTCCTTTCCATGACTATACTTTTGAATAAGAGAGACTAATATAATTTGCTGGCCTAAATTTCAGTTTTAATGTTTGTTTTGAGAAATATATCCTGCCATGAGATAATTTGATATATTTTTAAATAACAGAATTAAGGAAAAAAAATCTAAGTAATGTTGTTCAGTGTGCAAATCCCCAGACTTGATTAAAGAAGAGACAGAGGAGCCCATTCAATGTCTCCCATCTGTCACTGATTTTGCACCTGCCATCGGCAGACTCAGGAGTATTGCTGGAAGAGGCTCTGTCATATTTCAAACAGCAGGAATCTTTTGGCATTTGGCCATGGACTCACCTCCATAATGCGTGAAAATCCACATGTGGTCCTACTGCCAAGATGCCTCTGCCCATCCCTCTCACTCCAGAGCAGGGGGAAGATTGAGAAGCCTTTTTGTATCTCTTAGCTCACAGCTGCTGAATGGAAGATACTAAACTGGTATTCAGTATTGTATGAATATCCAGAAGGAAAACCCTGGTGATGCTAGATAGTGGAAAATTAGCTGAGCTGAGAAAAATACTGGAAAAACTACTTTATTTTTCCAGAATAGAAAGTGCCATGCAGAGTGTCTTTTCTGTTAAACACAATCTTGCTGCTTGTATAAGAACATCTGCCAAGATTTTACTTTGGGCAGAGAGAAGCTCACTTGCTGAACTGATCTTTGACACCACATTCCTCTGTTAAGAAATCCTGTGCTTAGCACTTCTACAGAACTGGGAAAGTGTAAGTTTTATTAAACAGTGAAAAATCCTCAACTTAGACTGAAATCTCATATTCTTCCCTTTGCATTTGAGAACTCTGTACAATTTTCTTTGCAAGAGCGATATTTCAAGTCAGGAAATTTTAAAGCAATTACAACAATTATGTTCATCACCAGACTCTGCCTGACAAATGAGTGTGACTGCAGTGACCTCCTCAGTTTCTCCCAGATGCTGTCTTCCTCACCACCAGTGCCATTAATCAAAGATGTGACGCACATATCTCTGTACAAAACTGGAAATGAGTCAGCCACTATAAATCTATGTGACTTCTTGCAGATGCTCAGGCACCACTGAGTCGTGACTTGAACAACCAACTGCTTCAAAACTGCGTAGTATTTGAAGTATTCTTTCCCAGAAAAAAATCAGCAGGAACCTTGTTCCTAGTTTAGCTCTATTATATAATACGATGTGCTGGGTGCCACATATCTGTGCTGCACATACATACTGCAAGGATGGAAATATGAATATGTGATTTTCCCCTTCCTTTTCCTACTATTTCCAGCTGAGAGAATTATATATGCATGTTTTATACATCTCTGACCATGAGCATTTCAAGCTTTCATTGACCTGAATCTCACTGTGGTAAGTTTTTATCTTTCAGCATTTTCGATAAAAGCAGATATGTTGTTAATAAAGAAATTGAACAACTGGTCTTTATGGTTATAGTGCATAAAGGCCTTAATTAATTCAGTGGTCATTAATAATTAATTCACTGGTCAGAATTTTTAATGTAAAAAGAGTTATTAAAGACTAGAATGTTATTCTCAGCCAGCTTTAGCAACCTAACAGTTAAGCTTCCAGTCCAAAATGGACATTCAGGATCCCTCCACAATCAAAGATGAGACACCCTACAGAAATTCTGTGATAAGCCAGTCCCTAATTCCACCCATTTTAAAGTTAAAATAAACGTCCTTGGATGTGGTTCTCTCTGTTGATTTGCTTTATCAATTAGCTACTCAATTTTTGGACAGCTAAAATAAGTTGCCATAAATCCTAACTTAAAAATTATGGAATACTCAGCAAACTATTTTCTTAAAAAATGGGGTTGCCTTGTTTCAGTTACTTCTACTAAGATATCCCCATTAAATATTTAGTCTCGTTGCTTTAATATAAAGCCTTAGACAGATAGCAAAACCATGAATTTAAAAAGCCTGCTGGCAAAAAATTGTTCTTTTTACCCAATGAACAGACATTTCCCAATTGAGAGTAGCCCTGCATTAAACATCAAATATGTATTTCTGCTCTGAAAAAAAAGAGGTGTACTATCCAATTCACATGTTTCAATGATCTATCTCATGGCAAAGATGGTAAATGTTTAATTTATTGTTACTTCAGATTGACAGGAAGCACAGATCTTCAGGGCTCACTGAGAATACACAATGTCCAGTTTGTCCTATCACTGAAGTGACTGAAAATATTGACCTTTCTTCTCAATATGTTTCTTTGCAAATAGATTTGCTATAATCTGTATGTGTTTTTAGTCATCTTTTGCTGATCTTCCTGCCTGAGCCTATACAAAAACAAATCTGTATGATCACATGGAAAACAGGACCTAAGATTGCTTGTGGCTGCCTTAACTATTGCCAATGCAATAACAACCACATGTTAAGAGTCTGTTCACCCATAGTATTTGTTTCAGTTCTTTACCAGTGCTGCAGTAAATATTGTTACTGGAATTAATGCAAAACTAATCAGGTTTTTTTTTTACCTTGATGGAAAAACTATGCTTTAACAAACTTAACTGTGTCTCTAAGATTACTGACCAGTCAGTAAAATCTGATTCTATTCACAGTAATAAAAGCATTCTTTTCTAACCACAGACTGAAGCCATGCAATGATATGTAGGAAGGGATACATTCATTTTTTAAGAAAGGGCAAAGCAAATAGAACAAATGAAACACAGCGTAGGATAAGGAAGGTGTGCTAGAGAATATTGATTTGTTTAGTGAGTTCAAGTTTCCTAAGCTATCTTAACTAAGACACAATATTGGCACACAATGAATAAAGTAATTCAGGCTAAAAATATAAGGAAGTCTCCTTAACCACTTACACTCTTGAATAAGGCTTTCAATAGAAATAGCAATTGGGAGCTACCAATGTCACCCATTTAAATTTGATCTAGTTAAGTTTATGGAATGGTATCTATGAGACAGCTGTTTGAAGTAGCAGGGGACTTCATCTAATGACTCTGCTAACCTGTGCTCCTCGTACTTATCTTTTGAAAACATCAGATTTTCCTTACTTTCATGTGTTATTAGGTATTTTGAGTTTCAAAAAGATCAATAAAGAATGACCACCTTGTTATGTGCAGGGAAGTCTTTTACTTCATGGCACGAAATTCTACAGACTTAAGATCCAAACTAACACAACACACTTAAAATATAAAATTAAAATATAAAATTAAAATATACTCCGTATCTAATATTTTCTCTTCATGAATACACAGCAGTCAGGCTGCATTGCACAGCCTCCATTTTATCTACTGTATTTTTCTGTTTGTTTTCATTTTTGCCAAATGTTTTAATCCAAAAACTAGAGTTTACTTTTTTGTTTTATATTTCTGGGAGTTATCAAGTTTATCTTTTCTTCCTTTCTCACACAAAGCCAACAAGAGCTTTAGGGATTCTCTTATCTTTCAGGAACATGAGCATGTCCCTACTTCCCAGCATGACCATATTTCTTATTCTTATGTCTTGCTTTCCACTGTTCAGTGGGATACTAGTTGTTTGTGAATACTGTTCTGAATTTTAACTAGAATTATATTAATAAGTTATTGGGAAAATCTATCTCATGGTTAACTCAAAAAAAGATACACAGGTTCACAAGCTTTAGGTATAAGGTCATTCAGGTTTGTTGCTCAAGTGTCAGTGGCAGAGCAGATGTAATTTGAGCAGCCACATTTCCCTGAAAATACCTTCATCTCATATAAGTCACATCCCCTACTATTAACAAGTTATCTTTTTTATTCTGTTGGGGGTTTTCTGTCCCCAGAAGAAAGAGCTATTTTACAAGAGGCAGCTTACCAAGAAATTTACCAGAGATATTTGCAGTTGTTTTCCTGCATGGCATGGAATTGCATGGCATGTCTGCAAGTCTAGCAGTAATTTAAACTAATAGCTTATATGTACAATAATCTTTGTTCAATCATAAAGCAGCTTTGGTTGTTGTTTTTTTTTTTTTCTTCTTTATAGGACAGTGCAGTTTGATCCACTGGGGTTTTTTCGAGCTCTGCTTCCAGCTGCTGCTGCAGATGCATTGCTTGGGCTTGGATGAATCCCTGTCATTCTACTTTCCTTTTCACTCAGATTAAAAATGTGGGCCCCACTGGGTGCCTTAAATCACTGAAGGAAAGACCTGAGGCATGGGCCCAGGCCAGTGATGAGGTTTGTAGCTAACCAAAGTGAAATGGTAAACAAAACCCAACTTGTTCTCTTCCCAACCCTAGTCTCTGTCAGGGAGTTGCAGTAGTTCTGGAGGTGATGACTGAAAGCCCTGGAAGTGCAAAAAACCTTCTTTTTTTTTTTTTGGCAAGGGTAAAATACTGTTTTATACAGTACTTTACTCTTGCCAAAAAATATTGTACCCTTTAGAGTACTGTTTTAAATGCACAGTTTTATACACAATTCCTCATACTGTGTTCCTTAAATTAAAAATGTAGCATATAATGCTCTTTTGCCCAAATAACCATGTTCTGAATATCTGAATATGTTCATCTACTCTAGAAAAATAAGTTCAATTTTTTTTAGAAATAAAGTTTTTCAATTAGATTTATATAATTAGACTACAGAAACACAATCCAGAGGAATGGTGATACATATTTTAGCATCAAAGATTTGCAGATCTTTCTCATTGACCTTCTCTTTAATTACTTTGTCCTTTGGTAATAAAATTAGCAGGAACTTTATATTGCAGAATATTTGCACAGGATTAAAAATATCCCCATGAACTTGCACACTGTCAAGAGTAAATTAATACTCTTGTGCTCTTGCTGGAACTAGAAGCTTGGCAACTGAGTTAGACACTAGCCTGTAATATTCTAACTTTCAGTAAAAGCCTTTAAATGGAAGTAGTATGCTTCAAGAGTGCTTCAGAGGATCTTATTTCTAAACTTCAATGAAATGCAGAGAAATGTAGGTGATGTGGAGAAAATACATGCTATGTATGTTTGCACAGTCACATCTCTTGCTTTCTCTGGCCAGAGAACATACAACACATATAGAAATAATACTCTCCCCATTCCCACCCCCACTATGCATAAATGAAATATATATATGTAGGAATGAGAATACATACAATATTAAAATAAACTAAAATATATTAATATGAGAAGAAATTAGGCGAGATTTCAATTTAATTTCCTTGCAGTATCTGTAACACTGTATATTAGAATCCAGGACTACGTTACCTTGGTTGCCCACTAAAGTAGTCTGTCAGCTAGAACTGCCTTACTTTCTTGGGATCTAAATATTTTAGGTGTTACTCATACACATTACAAAACTTTACAGTGATCCAGTTGTAGGGGAGCACTTGCAAGCTCCGGTGTGAATAGCTGTAGTGAGGAATGGAGATGATCCATTCAGTAGCAACCAATGAGACATATCTTTAGTGTAGCATCCTCAAGAACAGAAAATTTCTCCATGGGAAATGAGAGAGGTTGCGATCTTAACAGTGCCAAGTGGAAGAGTTTAGTGTACACAGTGCAGGAGCTCACCTTGTTCACCACCCTGGGGACAGTGAGCAAAAGCGTTTGGACACCTCTCAACAAGCAGTCTGGATTCATAAGATCAAGCAGAGTCACCCTAAACAAGAGCTACCAGTTTATGGACAAAGCTACCCAGAGAAGATGAGATTATTTCGCTCCCAGATGAAGGCTGTGATCTTTTACTTTCTACTCATCAGTTTCTGGAACTCACTAGAATATAATGAGAGAATATGATGGGGTTGAAGGGTGGAAGTGTGGGTTCAGATTTCAAATTGAGAAAAATCTTCATCTTCGCAGCTTAACTTTGGGTGCCATTGTCATGGCCTTTAAAGAAAAAGAACTGCTTATTATTTATTCTGCAGTGTTCCTTTTTCATGTGTTGTACCAGCTACTGGAGAGACAAAAAAAAATTTGTTTTGGTAACTACTTGGACTAAGGCCCTAGGAACGTGGATTCTGTTTGTGCTATTTTTTGTGGCGGTGGGCATGTCCATATCACAAGGCACAAATGAGTGGGCTGTGCCTAGTTTTAGCTGTGATTTTTCTGTCATTTCTGCACTTCTTAGCATTTAACTGTGAATGGCAGTATCCTTTAAATATGTTGTATATAACACTGGCTATAGTTTCAAGGAATATGTGGAGTGGTTTTTCCTAGGCTTTATTTTTTGTGTCCAATTTTCTGACACTAATTAATGAGATTTAAATTTTGCATCTAATAGCAAATAAGGAAATCTAAAAAATTACTTAGTCATCTTGCTGTTTTTCTAGGATATTATGATAAGCAATAGCAAATTCTGAGAAATACCTGTGATATTAAATTCTACACAAGCTTGGGAAATATAATTCATGTTGAGAATACTGCTGTTTTCATTAAATGAGACACATAGCTGGTTTTTTTTGTAAAAAATATGCAGTGCCCTGACATTGTATTAGTGCAATGATTTATGATGAGATTTGCTTAAGATATTGAAGTTTAATACTCTTTAGAAATGTTAAACAATAGATATAAGGTGGTTGATATTGTTGTTTAATTTTTCAAAGCACAGGAAGACAGAAGGACAATATTGTGTTTGACACCTCAACCTGCAACAGGAGACTGGAGCTGAACTCTAGTGTTAGTTATTGTCTCTGTATTGGATTCTTCATCTGGAACAGCATGACTGACTGTACTGCCTTTCCCCAGCCCTTCTCCTTCTTATACCTATTCTAATTGCAATCACTCAAGAACAGAAATAGTTTCTTGCTGTTTGTGTGAAAATTATATCGTTTGTAGCACAGCTCTGATCTAGACTGGTCCCGTTGACACTAGTATGTCACAAGAAATTTAATAGTCTTGCTATTGTTTGTCTGAGTTTAGTATTTACAGTGTTGACAGTGATTGTGCCTGCTGCACTATTACCTGCAACACCCTGGTCCTTTCTCTGAGGTCTTCCTATAGATCTTGGCAGGAACTTCTTCCATTTACCAGGTCCCATGGACTGACCCAGAATTTAGGCTGCAATGAGAGCCTGTAGGGCAAGCATTGCCTATACTGCTTTGGGTAACACTGCAGTATAATCTGTAACAATTTTACGCTGGTTAATTTTCACTTTTTTGGTGTGCTTTTTGGCACTTGAATTAGCTACTCTGTATCTGTAGCAGGGTCTAAAAAGTTTTTCTGAGCTGAGTCCCTGAAAAGTCAGGGATTATTGCAAGAACTATTTCTGAACCAAGATGGGAATAGAGAACAGTGCTAAGGTATACAGTTCAGAAGTAATTCCACAAGGACAATCGAAGCAAACTTTTATTATCTGAAAATTGCTTTAGGGATGGTAAAATATTGGAAATCAGATGGTTTGACCTTAGTGCAGTGAAAGTCTTATATGCAGTTTTAAGGATTTTTTCTTTTTTTCCAAGAAGCCTGGTCTGACTGAAGGCACACACTCTCCTCTGTGAATTGATACCACAGCTCGTGGAATGTAACACATCTCAGCTGAGATAATAGCACATTTTCAGAATATTTCTTACACAGGAAATGAGTCAAAGGTCTTTTAAGTCAATGGCATTTTTCCTTCTTAAAAATATGCATTATTAAATCAATAGAACTGAAATCATGGGCAGACCTAAGTGAAATAGTAAGTGTAGATTGACATTAAATCTACGGTTCCTACCATGGTAAATTGCAAAGTTCTTAATTCCAATTTCATATTGTTTCTTCCTGAATAATATTATTCTAAGCAATTTATTTATAAATTTCAACACTGGAATCTCTTCATATGAAACACAAACTTCTACTGGGTGAACTGATAAATCAAAATTGCCACAGACAAATGTAGTCTATGAAATTTCCCAAGTTACTGAAGGGAGAAATTTGCTGTATGTAGGTCAAGGGTGTGTTTGCAAGGAGAAAAGCAGGCAAAAAGAGGTGCATAACTACCCAAAGGAACCTTTCCCTTCCCATTTAACCAGGTCATGGCTGCTGTGAGTCACACGTAGCAGGTCTATGTGAGTTACTTGGTGTACTTCAAGGGTTCCTTTGGTGCACAGACTTGTTCTACATCTATACTAAAGGAACCACAAGGTACACTCTGAGGTGCAGCACTGATGTGCTCAAAACACGTACCTTTCTCATGGGTTCAAGGCCAAAATTGCACCCTGAGGAGGAATGAATAAAACAGCAGGAGTGTTCAAGTGGATCTTCAGGTAGTAGAAAGAAATTTCTGTCTCTTCTTCTACCTCAATAAGATGATATTCTTAAGGATAGCCATGCACATTTATTTCCTTAGTTTGAGTTTTCTAACTATGCTCAATTCCCTAATTAGCTAAACTATATGAAGTATAAGTTCAGAGGGGAACTACCAAATGGAATCATTAAAGTTATTTTAGAACTTTTTTCACAATATTAAAAAAAAAAGTAAGAGAAAACACTAACTTTGGCTCAAAGCATAGATAATGTATTTAAGGGCTATAGAATAATTTATACTTGCTGCAGAAGACTGGACTGAAAGAAATATAAAAAATCAATATTGGTAAAAAATAAAACTTCAAAGGAAATGTGAAAACAGGTACTCTGGTTTTGCAGCATTCACAATGTAAATAGAAATTTTCTCTGCATAAACGTAGGATCTTAAATAAAAACCCAACTAAAAGTACTAGTAAAAACCTAACTATAGCTACTAGTAAAAATAACTGATTTCAGGATTTTCTTTTTCTCAAAAGAATGAAGAAAGTAAGGAATATTTTAAAGTGAATGAAGGTTTTGATTTTAATAATTAAATTTATCTTCTTCCATATTTCATAATCAAACCCCCAGGCATTTTTGTGACTTTCACAGATCATGACTTTCATGTTGTGGAAAAAAATCATGCCAATACTCTTTCATATCTTGTATAGCTCTAGATGTAAGCATCTGCAGTTCCTTACAACTTTATCATGTGTCAGACTTCCTATAGATTCTATTGAAACTCTTGGAAGTGGCACCAAAAACAAAAACAAAACAAAACAAAACAAAACAAAAAAAAAAAAACCACAAAAAAACCCCCCTGTGATAGGAATGGTAGGAATACATGAACAAATTTCCTACCATGAGGATGTGTCACTATGTTATGACATTTGACTCTGATGTCAGGAAAAATGGGAATTCTCACCGCTGTTACGCTGACCTGAATACTTCCTTACTTTGGAATTGCAGGAAAATGAACTTGCATCCATACTCTGTTTCTATATTTCATCACTGCACCTATTGGAGAATGGACACTGTCTAAAAGAACAGACATAAATTTGTTGCAGAAACTTTGTTTTCTTAAGTAATTTTCATAGTCTTTCTTTTGTAGTTCACATTTCAGTAAGAGCAGAGCTCCAGAAGAGCAGAGCAGTGAATGCAGCTGGAGTCACAGCAATCATTTCTCCCAATTTTGAGAGCTACTGAAAGAGCAGTGACAGTAAAACCTTCACTCTTGTTGCCTTGCTGAGGGAGGAATACCCGAAACACCTGTCAACACTCAGCCTTCACAAGCCTCAAATCACTAAGTTTTAAAGTAAGTTTTAACTCTTTTGGTACCCATCAATGGGCAATGTCCAGCCTTGTACTGGGACACTTAGTAGCTCTGTCTTATAAATCCTATTTGTAAGTATTGCTGCCTTGAAACTGAAAATCTTAGAATAAAGCAATCTAAAAAAACCCATAAAACCGTTTATGCAATTAGGCATCAATCAGCTGAGATGGATGGCTCAAACAGCTCTGTCAGAGCCTATGAGATCCACCTCCCAACACCTGAAAGAGGGCATTAATCACAGCAATCAGAACCAGAGCAGTGGCAATGATCTCCAAGCAATAGAAACCCATGCTCAATGAAACCTCTGGCTGCAGCAGGCCAATAGCAGCACAACAATAAAACCACACAAAAAATACTGAAGGCAGGTGTGAAAGTGACATCAACAGCAAAAGAACTTAAGGTCAGATGTATGTATCTCGTCATGGAAGAGCAATAAAATGAAGTCTGAGAAGCTTTTGCACTTTCTTCTTTAGATATTTCTACAGAAAATATCAGAAGGAAAGCAAACAAAACTGAAAGCCAGAATTTTTTAATCCAGGTATTGGCTCTTACCACTTGAACAATTTATTTAAATAAAAAAATGCTGAAGTTAATTCAGCTAAATTGTGAGGGAACTGCTAAAAATATACTGGAAAATGCACTGTTATATGTGTTTAGTTTTCAGAAGTATTACTCCTTATTATTATATTCCTATGGAGCTCTTTTTGTGCCATTATTTCTTCCTACTGCCATCATAACAATGCTGTCCAAAAAAGCAAATAGAAATCTTCACACCAGTGGGCAGGAAAACATGTACCAGGAGAATTTTTTTTCAACTATGCAGACTCTAATTCACATGGAGACAATCCAGACATATGTATCTAGCACCTCAGGATATGTACTTTACATTACAAGTAATGCTTTGCCAAGCATCCAAAACCACAAAAAAAAACTTTAATGAAGGACAGTATCAGTTTGCCTCTAGCATATCTCTAATTTGAGTATAACTTGGTCTGTCTTGTGGGAATTCTGCTTGTTTGGATAAAATCTGAATTTGTCTTGCCTGCATAAAGATATCGCTTAAAGGAAAAACAGCTGCATTATATAATATCAAACAGCTTAACGACTACATCTAATTATATTAAAGACTAAACTACTGGAAGCAATGAAAATGCTTATTGGATTATAAACATGAAAGCAAATGGGAAGCACCAAGTTTAACATAGACTGTTCTATAAATGCCCTTGAAAAATCTATGTCCTTGCCTTTCCAATAAGAAGCTATGTTTTGTAGGTCATACTGTAAACCATACTTGGAAAAAAAGCTCCCTGGGTGAAGTTATTAGAATTGCCTCTAGCAACTGTTACTGCCTTTAACAGCAGCATTGCCCTTTTCTGAAAAGAAAAAAAAAAACAAACAAAAACAAAAACAAAAAACCTCTGTGCAATTTGACTTTCTTTTCTTCCAAGCACAGGAAGGAAGTGTTGCCTCAGTTTCCTGAAATACAACCTGAAATATTCAGCTTTTCAAAAAGAGATTAGAAAATGAGTCTTTACAGAATGAAATCTGAATAATAAAGATTCAACACTTCAGATATGAAGATTCAACCAAACTATCAAGTGGATTGAATTTTTTGCCAGACTAAGCATTGCACTTGCATGATAGGAGATGCAGCCATCTTCAATTCAGCACCTGTAGCTGTGTGGGCAGAAATACCTCAGGACATAACAAAGAATGAAAGCCTGAAGGCTTGCGTTACCTGACAATTTAGAAGAGCCTTAATTCAAGGAGAAATATAACTGAAAAATGAAGAGAGCCAAAAATTATTTCTTTTCTTACTCCTTTTCATCTTCATTTCTCTTTTCTTAGAATTTCTTCTGCCAACGAAACCTGGTTAATGTGTGCTAATATGTGACTCATGTCTAGTAATAGCTGGAATTGGAGTTTGATACAGGATGATTTACTGAATGTTGGCTTTCTGGGGATGTCCTTCAAAGGTAGTGAAAAATGGCAACCCATTGGAGACCATAAGCTGATATATCAACTGATACTGACACAGGAGTATGCCTGACGGTCAGGATGACATCCAGAGGAATTAGGCCCATGGTAACTTCATCAGGTCCAACACAGCCAAGTGCAGGGTGCTGCACGTGGGTTGGGGCAACCTCCGGTATTGTTACAGACTGATGGACAAACAGATTTAGAGCAGCCCTGCTGAGAAGGATTTGGGGGTGCTGGTGGGTGAGAGGCTGGACATGACTCAGCCAGCCATGGTCACTCACAGCCCAGAAAGCCAAACACATCCTGGGCTGCATCCAAAGCAGTGTGGGCAGCAGGCTGAGGGAGGGGATTCTGCCCCTCTGCTCTGCTCCAGTGAGAGTGCTGCATCCAGCTCTGGGAGCCCCAACACAGGACAGAGCTGGTTGAATGGGTCCAAAGGAGAGCCATGAAGATTATCAGAGGGCTGGAACACCTCACCTGTGAGGAAAGGCTGAGAGAATTTGAGTTGCTCATCTTGGACAAAGAAAGGATCTGGAGGAACTTTATTGTGGCCTTTCAGTCTTAAAGGGAGCCTCAGAAAGATGGAGATTAAAACTTCTTAGCAGGACCTGCTGCAATAGGACAAGCCATAATGGCTTAAACTGAAGAAGCATTGATTTAGATTGTCTGTAAGGAAGAAGTGTGGAGGATTTTTTTCACAATAAAGGTGGTAAAGCACTGGCACAGGTTGCACAGAGATGTGGCAAATCATGAGATTTCCAGGTGAGGTGAGTTTGGCGTCTGACCAACCTGAATCTAGTTGAAGATATCCCTGCTCATTGCAGAGGGGTTGGATTAAATGACTTTAAATGTTCCTTCCAGCACGTTCCAGGATTCTAGGTGGTGAAAACACAATACACAGCATGAAAATATTCTGTTGTGGAATTTAGGAAAAAAAGGTAACAAACATAAATTGAAAGTTAATTTTTTTTTTTTTATTTTTTTGTTCTCTTATGACAATTCATCCTATATATTTTTTCTAGATTTTTTTTTATTACTGGCATTTCGGGTCTTGAAGACTTTATTAAAAACACTTGCAGGCTGCACTGTTTCTCTTTATTTCTGTATATTCTTCACGGGTGGTCCCAACAGTTGTTCATTGATCAGTGCAGTCTGTGCATACCCCATACATTTCCTTTTCTATATTTCTGTCACAGCAGCCATTCCTTCCTGCACAAGTTAATAAGTTTTGTGAGAAGAAGCTCCAGGCTTAGTTGTTTGCCTGAAGTTCCTTGCATATTATCATACAGCATAAAGGGCATCTGAGGCTAAGCTCAGGCAGCAAAGGGGGCTCCTGCTTCTCCAGGCTCTCGACCCTGAGCACAGATTTGTGCCCAGGCACTACAACACTAACCAAGCAGGAATTCAAGTTCCACTGTGTGCCTGTGCTCAAAGAACTGTACAGACATCATCTGCTAACATGGCTGAGTGTGCTGTGGTCTCTATGGCTTGAATGCTAGGCTACACCATTAAAAAGTTTATATTTATCTCTGTAATTTTCTCTCATTATATGTAATATGAAAGAACAAATGAAGAAGTATAACTATTCTGACAGATAGTTACTTTGCCAGTGAAGAATTTGCTACATCAAGTGATCCAAACATTTATTTAATTTGACAGCAGTCATTGTCAGCTATTTCAGAGAGAAACCTCTAGAATGATATGTGTAGGGGCAAATATCTTTTTTGTACTAGAAAAGTATTTTTTTCATGGATTTAAGGACATTCTCTTTGTAGGTGAGTTTGGAGAATGGGCATAACATTACAGTCACTGTGATAGCTGAGAACTGATGTCTTAAGATTAGTAAGTTAGGATATTGATTTATTCCTTTTAAAATTTTAAGAGAAGTGGTTTTCATTTGTTCTGTGGCAGTGAGTTTCACAGGCTAATTGTGCACATAGGAATATGTTGATATGTGTGCTATTTACATATAGTCTAATAAATATGTTGCCTTTGTATATTCCTTTGTTTCTATATTATAAAAGATAAATAGCACAGTTTAATTAACATTGTTTTTAGGATTAAGTAAATGCAGGGGTTTGACACTTTATTTTACTTACTTCAGTACTAGTTCCTTTGCTGTCCAAACAACTACCAAGTAGGTAAATTAACACAAAATTTAATGGCAAATTTTGTGTATAACATCCTAAGAAACCAATTCAAGGCAAACCAGAACTGTTTAAAAGCTGATATGACAATGTATTCATTCAATTTCATGCTCCTAATATGATATCCACTCCTGGGAAACTGTTTCTAACTTCCATTGTTTAGGTGAAGACAGTGAAATTTTAATTACCAATTATCCCAGGTGACTGGGAAAAGGGAAACAAGAACCCCTCTAAAAAAGGGTAGAAAGGAGGAGTCTGGGAGCTACTGACCTGTCAGCCTCACCTCTGTGCCTGCGAAGATCGTGGAAAAGATCCTTCTAGCAGCTCTACTAAGGCACACAGAGAACAAGGAGGTGATTTGAGACAGCCAGCACAGCTTCACTGAGGGCAAGCCTTGACTGGCCAGCACAGTGACCTTCTGTGAGGCAGTGACTGCATCAGTGGGCAAGGGAAGGGCTGCAGATGTCATTTGTCTGGACTTCTGCAAAGCCTTTGTCATAATCCCCCCCAACATCCTGCCCTTTAAACAGGAGAAAGAGGGATTTGATGGGTGTACTCTTAGATGGATAAGGAGCTGGTTGGACAGTCACATCCGGGGGGCAGTGGTCAACAGCTTAGAGTCCCAATTCAGTATTGGGACGGTGTTATTTAATACCTTTATTAATGGCACAGACAAAAGGATCAAGTGCACCCTCAGCAGATTTGCAGAAGACACCAAGCTGACACACCTGTGGGTGATACACTTGAAGGATGGGATCCATCCAGAGAGATTTGGACAAAATTGAGAAGCAGCCCACGGGAATCTCATGAGTTTTAATAAAAAGTGCTGGTGCTACACAAGGGTTAGGGCAACCGCTGGTGTCAATCCAGTGCAAACAGTGCAAAAACTTCTGATTTTCGTGTTATTTTAGTAACTAACTATATGTGATATTCTTTCAGCTATTATAGATACTGCAAAAATACAAAAGCAAATTGTTTCCAAAACAGAGCAAGGATTTCTGCCTCCAGTAAGGACTTTCCACCTGTTTCTATCATGAAACAAGTCTGAAAATAATTGATTAACCAATGTGATATAAATTGGGACTGAATCAAATAGAATAATTCTGTAAGAAATATGTGTGTGCATCCAGAGGGAAGTAATTACACAAATGCAATTGAACAATCTCCTGGACCAGTCAGAATTTTGCAGCTTATCTCTAATTTATTTTTCTTTCTCTACTAACTATTGTATTTCAAAGTAAGAGATGACAGGCTGTTATCTCATATTCCCTCAAATAAGCTTCTAAATTGGGATACAGCAGTTTCTCCCAACAGGAATCCATTTGGTCTAATTGATCTATGACTCAGTGAACTTTACATCGACACTGAAAATACAGAATATTCATGACCTTGTCTATAAGAATAGTGAGAGGAGGTACAGAATGGTATTTACAAATCAATTGGACAAGTAATAATATAGTGTTGTTTCTTTCTTTCTTCTTGGTGTTTATTCCTGATGAGTTTTCTGTTAAACCCTAATGGCTTGCCAAGGAAACTTCGAAATAAAGCAACAAATATCAACCACTAAAATGAGGTGAACAAAAATGGCAAATAGTTTAAGGTGCGTTTTATTCTTTTCTTAAATATTTGTGTCAAAGCAAAATGACTTAGTGTTTATGCAAAATTTAACTTCATATACTATGAAAATAGTTATTCCTGTTTATTTCTCCTGAAACTGAAAACAGTATTTATGTTACAGGATGTCATTACTTCAACAAATATATTCTCTGTCTAAATGAAAAGATATCTCCATCCTTTCTTTCACAAGACAAATGCATAAAAATTGACCTCAAAAAGATTTAATATTTTATGTTTTCTAATTTTTTTTACTTTCCACCGTGAGCATAGGAAATACTGCACACTTGTATGTACCTAATTCAAGCTCTGGTTCCCATTTATGTAAAAAAAAAAAATGAGGAGTTCAATCATATTGTCATAATATCTGCATTAAGAGTACATTTAACTCTCTGGTTTTGAGATCTGGAGGATGTTCTTCAAGTATTTAATTAAAGATGTCTTATTGCTATTTTTATTTAGGAAAGAAAGATGAAGAAATCAGCCACAAGAGAAAAAAGCCCTGGAAGGTAAGGGCCTCTTTATCTCATAATTAAATGTTTTCACATATTACAAATGAGCCCACAAAAGGGACCATAATATAGCACAGAGTCATAAAATAGTCAGGGTTGGAGAGGACCAGCCAGTCATCCAGTCCAACCCCCCTGCCGAGGTGTGTCACCTAGAGGTGTGTCACCTGGACACTGGATTGTGTCCAGGTGGGTTTGGAATGTCTTCAGAGAGGGACACTCAACCACCACCTAGGGACCCTGTTCCAGTGCTCTGTCACCTTCAGTGTAAATTTCTTCTTCGTGCAGAGGTGAAACTTCTTGTGTTTTACTTTACAGCCACTGCTCTATGTCCTGTCCCTGGGCACCAAGACAAGAGTCTGACACCATCCTCTTGCCATTCACCTTTGAGATATTTATGTGCATTAGTGATATCTCCTCTCAGTCTTCTCTTCTTGAGACTAAGTAGGCCCAACAAGGCTTGCCTTCGTATACAATTTTAATTGAATTATAACTTTGAATTGGCAGGAAATTAATATCTGGTAGGAATTACACAAAGGAAGAGGTAAGATCTAAATGTAATATTTTAATTAATTTCCTTATTTAAGGATCTAGGCTGATGCCTAGACTTAAGAGAATTGTGATTATTCAAAAGTCAAGGCATATATAAACTTCCTGATATTTCAGTTTTGGAGGAGAGCTTCACACAGATTCCTTTAATGATGTGCTTCGTAATTTATGGTGTATTTCCAGCTTTCTACAGTGATAATTTCTGATAATTTTGAACAAAGTTTTGGATAAGTTTGAGTTGCTTTTAATTTGTGAAATTGGCTTAATTATGGTGCACACAGAGCTGCAGCAATGTTGTGCTGCTCCAGCATCCTGGGGAATTCTGAGATGTTCTGAGAAAGGGTCTGTGAACAACTGATGAGTATTCATTGCATTCTTACAGGTGTATGCTTAAGAAAGGCTCACAAAGAGGCACTGAAGCAAAGCCAGAGGAAGAATACACAGTTCTTGTCTTTGACACTCATCTTTGAGGAGCTCCCTGGTTTTCAGATTTCACCTCTCACAACCCTGTGCAAGAACCTCTAGTACCAAAGCTCTGAGGGGTTTGCAGGGCCATGCAGCCATGAGGACATGACAGATGTGTAGGGGAATGACTGCCTTACAAGCGCTTGCCAGGGAGCTGCAGAGAGGGGTGGGATCCCTGAGGGTGCCTAATACCAGGACATGGCAGTTCAGCTTCCTTAGCTGCTCACAGGCTGGGCATGTGAGGAAAGCCCCACTGTGGGTTGCTTGCCCTGAGGTCGGTGCCTTCTGAAGGACTAGTGCTCTGCACACCACGGAGAAAGCAAGAAAGCAATGCCTGCTTTGGGCTCACGCTGCCTTGCCATGGGATGCACTGCACCGACTCAGTCAACAAGAACACTAATGGCAGTGACCAGAGAGCCACACTCATATTGGCCTTCACCTGCTGCAGTCAGCCTCAGATGCAGGATGGAGAAGCCATCTGCTAATGCAAGTCTTGTTGGAGGCAAAGTTTGAATGCATTCCTGTAGTGGCATCACAATATCTGTCCCATCATGACCCTTGTGCTTCCTAGCAAATCTCTGCAAAAAGAGCTCCAGCCTACAGTAAGCCATCTTAGGAGACAAGACAGATGCTTTAAAGAACTATTTGCTATTAGAATATAGCTTCTTTAAAGAAGCCACTAGTTTATGCTAACACCACATACTGACATATTTTAAGTGCAGGGACAGGTCATACTGCTTTAGCTCCTGCTTCTGTGACAGTGCTGGAGAAAAAAAACCTGACCACACAGAGACAACTTTCTGCAATGTACTAAGTATTGATTTTTAAAGTTTATCTGGGAGCATTAAAAAAAAGTTTACTTCATTTACTGTGAAACCTGTGTTTCAAGTCACAAACCTTTTGCTTTGCATTAGCAAGACTGCTCTGACCAAGGGTATTGTAAAGCTGCCCTGGTAGGCTGGAACTAGTAGCAGAGAAGAAAGATCTATCCTCTTCTCACTAGGAGAAGACATCCTCATACATAAATAATAAAATAGGAAAAATAGAGATGGTGCACCTCAGAGACAAAACATTTCCATTCATAAATGGGGAAATTCACCTACTCTATGTGAACCAAAAAAATCAATATCATATGTGGCTTGTTCCAGGGGCCTGCACAGATTTTGCATGAAATGAGCCAGTTATTAAACATGCTGAAACTGAAATGAGTCAGTGGTAAATAATGTTCTAATTCCTCTTGGCTTGTTTCAGTGACAAATTCCATCTTAAACAGTTAAGTGATTACAAGCTTTGAAATTAAATTTCAGGATGAATAATTAAACAGCAATCTCTGATGTCTATGAGAAATCACATTCCCTACTCTAGAAACACTTAAAGTAATAGATACAGGAGTAGATTGGTAACACATTTCTGATTAAATTTGGTCTGTGTAGAATGTCTTCTCATATATTTCAGTCAACAGTACACTGAAGTAATTTGTATGTTTTATATGACTAGGTTTCCCATTAGCAAACAATAAGATTAAAAGTCTCCAAAATACATTTGCATTTTAAAATTAGGTAAATTTGGCTGCTTCCCTGGGAAATAGCCAAAAATATAATAATTTAAAACTGAAATGTATCTTTGGTGAGATATGTACTTAGTCTGGAGCTTTTTACTTGATGAACAAGTTGAGAAACTTGTTAGAAAGAAATGTTTGCTTGTTTGATTTATAGACAAAAGTTGTTCCAGCTTAGGAAAACCTTTCTTTTCCTCATGACAAAAGTCAAATCATCTACACATGGAAGTTTAAATAAAAGCAGAAGAAGGGTTAATGAGTTACACATTATAATGGCATTAATGCAAATACCAAACCTCTACTTCCTAGTACCGTAAAACAGAAAATCTAAAACCTTAAAAATGCCTAAGAAATTTTGTCATTCCAACTACATTTGTTTGAGGTACTTTCTGTAGAAAACATTCCTTTTTCTCCAGCAATTTTAGAGTCTGTGCAGAATGTCAGGATGAAGGCCTTTTTTCCAACCTTAAAGGCCGATAAACCACAAAACATCCCAGAGTGCCAGGTAGTAGATCTTTGGGATGGTGTCTGTGGCTGGAAATGCTCTGAATTGTTTCTTAGAGCCAAGTACCGTATGTTTGTAGCACTAGGTCAGCTCAATTTGTGATGTCATCAAAATATATCCAGTAACTTCTCCTGTGCATTATTGTGGATTTAGCATTAGTCAAGAAAAACAAGTGACTGCTTGTCATTAGCTTTGCATGAGAGCTGTATATGATGAACGAAATACAACAGAAAAAACAATCACAAGGGTATGAGTAGAGCCTGTTTCTCATAATCATATGTTTATTGTCCTATGCGTTCTCATGAAACACAGCTGTCTTGCTGAACCTATGCTCTAAAACCAAAAAAGCTTATTTTCAGCAAAAGAGCAAAATTTCTCTTGGCCACTTCTCTGGAAACCTCTAATAACCTTTCCAATGGGCCAGTGTACTGACCCTTTTTCTGTCTCTATTTCTGTTTTTTTTTTTAATAAGTACATATGGTCATGTATATCAGAATAAACAGCTAGAAATTAAAAGTGAACACTTTTGACTCAGAGATTATTGAGATCAGTGACTTCTATTGGTTTTGGATTACACCCAGATTAAACAAGCAGAAGAATCTCAGTATGTGATCCATATTTTCAGAAGCTCACCTCTACACTTTTTTTAAAAACAGTAACCAAGTTTTCAGAAGAGTCTAGTACCTTATCTAATGAACTGTTTAATTAGCCTGTCCAGAAATATCACAATGGGAGATTCTGGGTAGAGAAAACACCTGAAAACGGGCCTTTAAATTCTGATCATATTTCAGTATATTTCCGTGCACATTTATTGCAATGAATAACCTACACCATCCCTTTGCTTTTCTAAAGAAGAACATTTCCTCTCACACCTGCTTGAAAATCAGCAAATATTGCTGCTCTCTTCAGCCACTGCAAAGAAAGCAGGAGAGTACTTTGTGTTCTGGTATGATGTTTTTGTGTCAGATTCATAATCTAATAACATTTTTCCAGTTTCAGTGGTTCAATATAGGACCATCCTCTATTTTTCAGTTTTTCAGTGATATACAAATGACACTTTAAACTCTTCCAGTCATTATGCAGATAACACCATTTTATGTATTTTATTGTGTTGTTTCACTTCTACAAAATATTGGCCTACATATATGTATAGAATGAGTATGAGTGCCAGGAACTAATTACTAGTTCCCTTTAACTTTAAATTATTACTAGATCTCACTTCTTGGCGTGGAAACACAAGTGGATTTCAGAAATAAGGGAATAATTTAGTTCAGGTAGGATAGTAATCCAGATATGAAATATTTTCAGAAGAAAGGAAAGTTTGGTTTCATGGTGACAGTCTGCTGGGTCTGGAAAATGAGAATTTTGTGTAATGTGTTAGATAATAATTAAACACTGAAAACATGTTTACTGATGTCAAAATTATATAACATTTTGGAAGCAAAAAGTAGAACACAATTTATCAAAAAAGGGCTGCAAAGGTCCACTAACTCCCAGTGAATCCATACTTATCCTCTCAAAGAGAACGGTGACAGAGGTGATACAGAACAATTATATCCAAGAAAACTGAAATGTGAACTGCAATACCTGCAATGCAGACATTCTGGAAGCAGCAGTGTGAGCAGATAATCAGGGCAGAAAACACTGGAGACTACAACCTAATCTACACTTCAAGCCGAAATGGCTCACAGGGTTAGAGAGGTTAAAGCACCTTCGTTTTACAGCCAAAAATGCATGAGAGAGTGGTGTTACAAATACCACATTAGCAATGTCTTACTTGTTAAACTGATGAGTCACACTCCTTCAATTCAGGCTTCAAAATGAGACCAGAAAAAAATTATTATGCACCTCCTTGACACTGAAAAGCCAGGTTGTACCAACTGATGTACCAGTTTTAAAAAAGCTGTAAAAGGCTGTTATTCCACTTAGACACTGGAGACACAGGCAGATGTTCAAGCACCAAGTAGTTTCACCTTCATTTGTGGCCTAAGTTAAATTCATTTACAGTTAAATTTTTATGCATCTAATTTTTTTCCATTCATGATTATTTTCCTGTAGTATTTTTGTTTTAGTTTACATCAGCAGAAAAACCTGAATAGTGTTTGTTTCTCTAATAAATGTAAAACCTAAACAATAGACTGAGTTTCAGGTTTCAATTAAATATAGTTCAACAGAAGCATGTGCTTATCCTCAGAAAATTAGCTCTCTAACTTGCTTTCACTATGTAGTCTGTCTTGAGCCTTAGAAAACAGAGGTGCTCATTGCTACCCATGTGCTTCTGAAAGTAAAATCAGCCACAGAATTATTTTATTTGTTGTTCAGCATTAAACTAAAACCACCATTGCTCCAATCTGCAGGACAATAGTTTAAAGAGGGCAGGACTCCCTGTGCACAGAGCACAGCACCCTGCACTCCCACATGTGCCATGTCCAGTCTCTGGGCGTAGTGAAAGCCACCCTCCCTGGAGGAGTAACATGGGCAGGAGCATCCACATGAACAGAGGAGAAAGAAGATCATCTCTTTGCAAGGAGTAACTAATCAATACCTACAGAAGGTGATTCGTTTGCATGAATGCAACCCCTGGAACTCCTCTTGCAGGTTACTAAGGAGTATATGTATTTATACACTGTAGTCATTGAAGGCTGTCAGTGATTTTCAAGTTAGTAAGTTTGATTTGCTAAGAGTACAGCTAAGACATACTCCAGATAATGAAGGTCTGAAAACTTAGCTGGTCCCCTCCAAAAAATCAGTAGCTGTGATCTCTCAGTCAAGCTGTTGCTTTGGTTGTGCTTACTTGAGCAACATCTGTTTCCTGAACTCTGTAATCAACAAAGTACTAGGACAACCTAGAAATTTATAAAACTTTCAGGAACTGCCCCAAAAACAAAAATTACCCCAAGCTCACCAAAAAGCCAAGTTGTAACATACCAATAAACAAACACAGGGCTGCACAGAACAATGATACAGCAATTAAGATTTACACTAAAAATACATATCTCCCAATGGTCCTGCTGTGCTCTCTTTGAGTCCTCAGGCAACTTTCCAGCTCTCAAGCTTCTCATATAAAGCAAAATTTTTCCTAAAACAAATAAGGTAAATGGAAGCAAACTGCCAAAGCCAGCAAACTCATGGTTTATAGACACATCTCATACAGCTCTGGAAAAGCAACTCTTCTGCCTTGTATCTCTAACAAGTCAATATTGACCCTTGTTTTTTGCTACATAACATCCTATGCTTTGGCATAATTTCCCTCTCCTTCAGAAGCAGGACTTTAAAGCTTTCTTTCTGCGGGCTCCAGAAGAAGTCGCTCACAATATCTGCCTGTACCTTAATAACATGTTCAGCTAATCCATTAATGACTGACATGATTCAATTTTTTTTTTTAGCACAAAGAAATGATAATCTGATTCAATTTACAACTAACATTTCAGCAAGTAAAGAAGCACTTTTTCTCCTGACTTATTAGAGGAAATCTACAGAAGCGGTGCCATAATTCTGTAAGTGTGGAGGCAAGCTTAGGTGGCTAGCTGTGTTACCTACCACAAAGACATTAATCTTGCCCAGTTTAGGCAATCTGGAGTTTGATATACTAGCACAAACTCATGTGTGACACTAAATGTACCTCCCATGCTCGTAAAGAAAAGCCACCCTAAGAATTTACCCTTACGCTGTAGTCACAGGCCAATGAGTTTATGCCTGCCTTATTTTAGAAAGGTAAGAACTCACAAAGCCCTACAGTTCCTGCCCTCTGGAGAAACCAGATTTATCTTCTAATTGAACACAAGATGGCAGAGCTTCCCAGTGGAACTAGCACAACTCTTAGAAAGTTTGGGTGATGCCTCCTTTCCTATTTTAAAGGTTTGTCATCCACCTCTGCCATGACTCATGGGAACGTCAGAGTCTTCTAGTGACCTACTGTGAAATCAAAATTTTGCTGACATATCTGACCATCTAAGATAAAGCAAATTGTATTATAAGGCAAATTCTCACCCTCTCATTTATTCCAACTGGATATCAGAGATTCCCTCATCAACCCAACCAGCTGGCAATTTAGATGGATTTAAAAAACAGCAAAAAAGAGGAACTTTTCTAGTTTTTAATATATATTTTTTTTAATTTTTCAATCCACCTCTAGGATTTCTTAATAAAAGCCCCTGTTTTATTTAATTAAATTATGCAATATAATTTCTTTGGATGCATTGCTACATAAACTCTTTGAGACAGCAACAAGTAGGATCGAGGTGATTAAGATTTTATTTCTAATGGTCTGATAAAAAGAAAGGCATCTTTTCTCAGTGAGCATCAGTTTGCCCATCTTAGAAATGCCGCTGTGTGAAACAATGGGAGGCTTACTAACACAGAACATTGTGAGAATGGAATATTACTGTATCAGCCAAAGTATGTGTGGTAAAAGAAGTCAAATGATTCAGTCAGAAAACCACATGGTGACAGTAATTTTACTTTAAGATGAGCAAATTGGTTCCATTCTTTGAACACCTACCACTCATTATTTCAGATGGATCATATTTTAATTTGATATATTTTAGTGTTAATTCTTTTGATTCCTGAAGACATTTTCCAAAAACCCTGAGATGTCCCTGATTGTACTTAGCTTTAGATGTCACTGGAGTACAAAGATCACGTCATTGCAGATCCATTTCAAGCAGAGGATGCAAAACTGATTATAAGAAAGAAAAGTATATTGCATAGGCAAATTTCCAAGATTATGCTCATTAGGTTTGTCACTAGGATAATTTGTTACTCAGAGCTGAATGAGATCAAAATAAAATTTTAAATTAAAATTCATCAGATATTTCAAGCTAAATAAAAGGTGATAAGACAAGAAAAAAATCTACTAACAGGTACAAGAATGATATAGAAGACAATATGATACCTTGGTTCTTAAACTGTACTTCTCCACATGAAAATCATAGTATGTAGAGCTTATTTTTACCATAAATTTTGAAAATAGCTAATTACATAGAAGACAAAAAAAAAATGAGCTTGCACAACATACATGCATTTTTAATACAAATTAATGGAAACACTTCACCACATTTAAGAAATTAAAAGATTACTTGTTCATCAATATTTATAAGATGTTATACAAGGCAAAGAATGCCATTCACTATGACGAAGCAATTTTGACCAAAGGATGAGTATTTTTATTCCCTTTACCTATCAATATTTTCTTGTTCCTAACTTTCAAGTTAGTTTGTTGTTATAGCTATCAAAATTTGAAAAAAGAGTCTTACTTCATTTTGATCTGACCTCTGAGCACAGGTTATCGATAGGTAATGACAGCATGAATGTGAGGAACCACTGCATAAACCAGAAAGTTTGGTTTTGTGACCCTGGTACAGAGATTGAGAAATTGAGATGCTAATTCAAACCTTCCTAGAATCCTTTCAGTGAGATGTGTGGATCCTTGTTTGCTAGGGGGAAGATTTTGCTACAGTAAAAAATAGTTGGCCTTTTCTGACTGTGGGTGACAGTATCTTAGTGATCACCTTGTCCTTCTCTGTGACAGGAACTGAATTCAGAGACTAAACAAGCAAAGAAGTGTTATAAATTTTCTTCCTGCTTACAAATTCAAAGACTAGGTTCAATTCAGCAGTGTAAATGGGTAGTTACATGCATTTCCTTTTCCTCTCAATCTCTCTCCTTTTTTTATTTTTTTTGTTTGTTGGAGGGATATGTGTGAGAAAACCATTTATTTTAACCCAGTTTAGGATAATGTGAGTAACTCTGCAGCAAAGCTTCGAACCCATAGTTGACTCATCTAGGAACATAATTTTCCAGTACAAGGAAGGAAATAGTACTATGACTCTCCAGAACCAATTACATCCAGTCCAGAATTAATAAAAGCAAAGTCATTACAGGATTAAATTAAGCAAGTGTTTTTACAGTTTTTTCTTAGCATGACTGTGTTTCACAGCAGTGTTTTCACCACTATTTCTCTGGCATGTAGGTCTGTCCAGAAATATAACCAAAGAATAAATACAGATAAAACAACCTGGGCAGAGAAGTTTTAATATTTGTGGAAATCAAGCCATAGTTGTTTTATAAATATATTCCCATCATGTATCCAGTGTATTTTATGGGAAATGTAATATTTATGTAATTTAAATTATTTTAGCTACAATAAGAGAAAAAAGTAGTGAAACTACATGTGCTGGTTTTGTCTGTGGTAGAGTTGATGTTCTCCATAGTCTTTTTTCTTTTAGACCACACAGGCTCTGTCCTAGTATTAATGGACACTTTATGTGCTTGAGTGCTGGGCTGCATGGGCTGTGCAGGGGTCTTCACAGTCTTTTGCAGCCTGCAAGGGTCATAATTTCTGTTAAGTTCTCTAAGTCATCAAGATTGTATTATTTGTTCTCCAAATCAATGAAAATCACCCTTTTCAGATTGTATTCCAATACAGGACTAAAATTTCCAAAATTGTAATTCACTCAGGAACTTGATTTCCTATTCCTATGATGATATCCTTCAGGACACACATTTCTAGGAGGAAAGCTGCCTGAATAGCAAACAATTAATTTGGCATTTTCCAGAGGGAAACCTGCTTATTAGCTGAAGAAATAGATACACTAGAAGTGGAAAAGTTTGGCCTACTACTTTGGATAAAAAAAAGTAATGCTATTGAATATTTTATTTTCACAGATATGTTGACCACAACTACACTAAGAAAGATGGTAAGTGATACTGCATGCATTAAATTGCTATAAGCAGTGGCTTAGATCTAAGCCAAAACTAACCATGACAGTAGCTGCACCTTTAGATTCCTATGTTGATAGGATAGTTTGCGCTGCACTGGCTATCACAATTTCAGGAATGAACGTGAAATTTTTTTCTGACATTAAAAATGTCTTTCACTTGCATGATTACTGACCTTTAATGTGAATCTGTTTTATTCTAAAACAGAAATCTAAAACCTGGGCCACCAGGAGTATCTGTGTAGACTAAATGGGAGTGGTAATTGGAGAGTGATTGCACAGCTGCTGAATAGGGCTCCTTGTTTCTTTGAAATGGAAATATAATGTAGGATGTCAATTACATTACAATTACAAAGAGAAGACAAGGGATAATCCTAGCATTTGGCTGTTAGTGTTCATTTGAAAGACTCCCTTTTCCCAGTGGAAATTGTGATATGCTTCAGTGTGCATAGGAAGTGTGTAATATGCATAGTGTGCACCCATATTCTGTGGGTGACAAATGACTGAAGCAGTGTGAGGATTTCTAGCACAGTTACCTTTGCCTTTCTACATGCACACACACATACACGTACATACATAGATACACAGACACAAATTCTACATTTGTTAGCAGTAGATATGACAATAACATTTCTTTGGAATTTATCAATAAAGCTAACAAAGTATCCCACTGGGAAACCTATGTTCAAAGAATTCTTTCCTCTCTAACATGAGATTTTTTTTAAAAATCTTCCCAGAACCTGGTACTATTGAAACCCATTCAAGGACATTAGAGAAAACAGGTAGGAAATTAATTTGTTGGAATTGATGCATCTAAATGACATTAGGATCACTGTTTTTCATCACCTCATCTTATTTCTACCAGTGTAAAAGAATTCACATCACTAAATTACTAATGAGAAATAATTTGTAAAGACCAGTATCTGTATACATCTCTATGCAACACAACAGAGATAGGGCTGACATATGCTGTTTCCTACCTTTAAAACAGGCATAATACCTGAAGAATTTGGTTTGAGTGTCTTCTACTACATGCAGACCTTCTGAAAACAAGTTCATGAACTATTTATGAGTATATAGCAGCTATTTACACAGTAGAAAGGCAAAACTAAAATGATGTAAGGCTAAGCATAAATTTCTTCAAGACCCAAACAAAGGCATTTGAGGAATGATTGTTGGTGACTGATGGCAGAGAGGTCAGCAAGGAAGTGTTGGCTTCCATCACTCATTGGAAATTGCTTATATTGAAAACCTGAACTAAACCTCCAACACTGCCTTTTTTCCCCCCCCTTCATGATTTTATAACCTTCCTTCACTCTGCTTTTTCCTGAGTTTCTGGCTTATTAATACTAGCTCAATAAGCACCTGTGTCTTTTTATTTCCTTCTGTCACATGTCTTTACCCTATGAATTCACTTTCAGCTTGAGAATATTTTCTTCTTCTGAAGCACCGGTTTAAAGTTACCAAACTGAGCTTCACCAAAGTGGGTCTTGCTCCTGGACAGCTGAACCCTGAGCTGTCAGCCAGGCTTTGGTCAGTACCTGCATTTTTCTGGTGCTGATGTGAAATAACAGCTTCAGGGAACTAACACTGCTGAAAATTATTAACCAAAATACTGCATATTTACCTGTGCACACTGTAATAGAGATATGATTTTTGGAGGTTACTGGGTGGGTACCTTTTTACATCTACCATACTTCACTTGTAGAGAAAACTAAAAATCTATCCACTGCTGTAAACTATGATATGATCGATGTCTACCTGCAGAAATTAAAATGTTGTATGAATCCCATGAAAGCTGTTAGCCTGTTAGAAGCCGGTGTCTTCAATTCTAATATTCTGTAATAGTGAACAAGGTAGACAAAAAGTTCACATACAGTACAGAGCTTACATCTCTATTAGCTGTATTGATTCTATGTATAAACAATGAATTACATGATGCACTTGTTTTTTTCATTTCTGCACTGCAGCAAAAGTTAATTTGAATTTAGCAGAAAAACAGGGAAAAAAGTATGCTGGTTCAATGAATCACTTAGAGGGTATAAATATATTGTTTGAAAAGTACATATGGTTTTCAGATGACAGAAATGTCCAGGAAAAAAGACTTACTGGTGTAAGTGAGACAGCACCAGCTGCATCAGAGCCCTGTAGCTAGAAAGTAACATTTGGATCAGCATAATTTATAAAGAAAAAAATTGCTTGAACATTAGACAGATTTTCTGGTTCTATAAACAGGGATATGGAGCAATACTGAAATCAGAAATGTATGTGCATTAGTTTGTTCTGGAATACAATATTGACTATAGGAAGGGATTCTGATATTAGGAATACTATAATTACAGAATGTTTTTCTCACATAATGTACACTTTATATTAGTTCTTCCATTGCTACTAAACTCTCATTCTGGAGAATGGCTTTCTGAAGGTGAGGCTTTGACTGCCATTGAGGGTTTATTTCTTAAGCCTCACTTCAATAAAATAATTTGCCCAAACAGAACCAAGGTATAGTTTGAGACTCAAATACTTTGTCATCTTAAAATGGAACAGAACAGAAGTGTTAAAGAGTCATAATCTGAGAGAATTCTACAGGGTGGAGACAGCTCTGCAGAGCTCTATGGCCCCCTTGTCCAAGGGCACCCATGACAGCAGCACACAGGTGAAAACAGCCAAGCACAAATGAAGTATTCATGAGCAGCAGCTGGGCATTATCTTGCATGAGAAGATGCGGTATTTGAGAGAAAAAGAAAAATATTCAGGAGCTTAGAAAGATCTACACCCCCCATACCTGAGAGACCCAATGCAACTGTTGGACACACGAAGACGAAACAGCCGAGACATGGAGGGTGCCTTTGTGCATTCCTGCAGCACATGGCACTGTTGGAAGGCTGCTTTCAGTCAAACTGTCAGCACTGCAGAAAGGACAGTAGGAAAATAAAGGAGGTTTTCAAGACAGATACAAAGTTTATTTGGAGACTGGATAATTTGCTTTAAAAATCTTCCCATTCTGTTTTACCAAAGGAGCGACAAGATGCAGTTAAAGTCAAGCAAACCCAGATTACAAATGTGATTATCAATTGGCATAACTTCTCCAGAAACACAGTCATTCATCTGATGCATGGAAGCTTGAAATAGCATTTAGATTCACTCCACCTACAACCTCAACAACTGAAGTACCTATTTCAGGAGTTTTATAGTAAGCACAGAGGAATAATCATGTTCAAGGGACTACTGAAATTTTATAAAGCCTGAATCACTGAAGGTGTTTCTTAATTTATCATAAATTCCTAAATTAGGAACCTCAGATTTTTAAAATTCAGTAAGATAAATCAGGGTTTCACTCTCACAAGTTACCTTGCACAACTAGCTGAATGCAGTAAAGAATAAATTAAATTAAAACAAGGGGGAAATCAAGAAGCAATTGAGTATGAAGAAAAAATAGACAAAAAGGGAGAAAAAATAAATATTTGAAAAGCAAACACATATCACCACCTTTTAAAAAGCCTGTCTCAGGGAAAATGGTACTGGTGATTGCTCTTGATAATCAGTGGACTCTGGAGTGGAAAGCTATTCAATGGGTATAATGCAGGGATAAAGTTCAATGGCTACAATATATAGGCAAATAGGTAACCTGAAATGCATAATTTAATGAAAACCAATAGAAACTGGTTTTCAGTTACTTTTCTGCAGTTTTGGGAAAACAAATTTTTGCTATCTTTATGCTAAAGATGCCAGTTGATTTCAATGTGAGTGAGTAATAATGGAGTAAAGGACTGCTCATTTTAAATGAGGCTGTCAAAATAAGGTCCTGAACAAATTAAAAGATCTGATAATTGAGAGAACCCAGGATCTCTGGCATCAAATACAGCCTGGGAACCAAGACATATTAAAGAAATGGAATGCAAGCAGTGAAAATGTAGTCTTGCAAAACAGATGCTGAAATCCTATACAGTAACAAAGTTGATACCTATTAAGGTAGAAGCAAAATTGAAGTAGGATCTATTTAGAGTGCATTCACAGTTGTTCTGCACATCAGTCTTTTTAGCACAAATTTAAAAACCCAAACCTAACAATTTCTCCAGCATTGATATTCTGTCACTGAAGAGATAGTTTGTCAAAAACAAAATGGAACTCTGTTCTCACCACCTGTAGGAAGGAATTAAGTAGAGAACCAAATCAAATGGACATGACAATAAATTAAGATATCAGAAATCTAAAAGAAATATCAAAATATACATATCTTGCAGTGCATAGCCAGAAGAAAAAGACAGACAGAAGGGAGTTCACAAGTCTACAGTGCTAGAACATAGAAAAATTCTTCCAAGAGAGATAAAACGTGCTGTAAACCCCTGGTAATTTCACTTATGTAAGTCCTTGAAAATAAGCAGCTTTCAAAAGGTATTGGTCTATGGTCTGGCTGTGGAGGTGACAATAATGATGGATAGCAATGATAAGTCACAGACTTGTGTATTTCATCATTTCATCTCCAGTTTTAAAGACAGACATCTTATTTGAAAAGTTATTAAGGGTTTTTGCAAACTAAGCATATAAATATTTGCACAACTGTGAAGAGGATGCCAGGTACATAAATTCAAATACAAAATTGATAAAACCAGCTGGTTTATAATCGGTATTTCTATCAGTGTAGTTACCTCAGTAGAATTTGCTGCATGTGATGGGTTGACTCTAAGGGGATGCCAGATGCCCACCAAAGCCACCCTATCACTCCTCAACTTGACAGAAGACAAAGATACCAAGAGGCTTGAGGGGTTGAGATAACAACAGTGAGAGTTCATTCAGCAGTTACCATCATGAGCAAAACAGACTTGACTTGGGGAAAAAAAAACCAGAGTAGGAAAATGAAGAAAAACCCCAAATCTTAAAAATGTCTTACGTCCCTCCCTGCCTTCTTCCGGGACCTAACTTTACTCCTGATTTTCTCTACTACCTTCTCCTGCCCAGTGGTGCAGGGGGAAGGGGGGTGTGGGGTGGGAGCTACCTTTTCCTTCAGGGGGAGGTTTTCTCACACTCCTCCAGAGTGGGGTTCCTCTCACAGAAGACAGTTCTCCATAAACTTCTCCAGTGTGAGTCCTTCCCAAAGATTGCAGTTCTGCTGCTCCTCCAGTGTGGGTCCCTTCCAAGGGGTGCAGTTCTTCAGGAACACACTGCTGCAGTGTGGGTCCCTCACAGGATCACAAGTCCTTCCAGCAAACCTGCTCCAGTGTGGACTCCTCTTTTTGAAGATCCACAGACCTGGCCAGAAGCCTGCTGCAGCTTGAGCTTCTGATGGGGTGACAACCTCCTTTGGGCATCCATCTGCTCCACCATGGACCTCCATGGGTTGCATGGACACATGGACAGTCTGCCTCACCACTGTCTTCCCCACGGGTACAGGGAATCTCTGCTCCGGCACCTGGAGAACCTCTTCCCCCTACTTCCTCACTGACCTCAGTGTCTGCAGAGCTGCTTCTCTCACATAGTCTCACTCCTCCCTGCTTGCAGTAGGATGCACAGGTGTTTTTTTTCACCTTTTTAAATACATTACTCCAGAGACACTACCACCGTTGATGGACTCAGCCTTGGCCAGTGGCACATCTGTCTTGGATCTGTTGGACACGGGGGAAGCTTCTAGCAGCTTCTCTCAGAAGCCAACCTTGTAATCCCCAGCTACCAAAACCTTGCCACACAAACACGGTACAGTAAATAGGAACCTGATACTACATACCCTCAAAAGTTACACTTGAGAGACATTGTGCAGCTTTAGCTGATACCATGTTTCAGGGTGTATTGCACTGTATGTAGACTGCTGCAAAGAATTCAGTCGTGCCCATGTGACTGACTTTTTCTCCCCATTTGTTCTCACAGCAGTTTTATGGGCTGCTACAAGGTCAGATTCTCCTCATACCAAGTAAGAAATAATTAGGCTTGCATAATCATAAAGACAAATTTTATCATGGCAAACCTACACAATCTCAGGCAGAGCTCTTACAATGTGTTCACTTGTGATGCACATCTGCAGATTCAGGGAGCTGCCTCTACAGTCACATGAGAATGTTTGATTTTATGCTGCAGCTCCTTTATTGCTACCTATACTGACTTGGCAAATACCTGGGATGCAGCTTTGAATTTGGGGAAAACTTCATAATCTTGATCTGTGATAGTCTCGGTTTCTCATACTGCCAGTATGATGCAGAGTGGTGGTAATCACAATGCACTCCCCTAATGCACTGTAGGACTCTTAATTTTTGTCAATTTATACTGAATGCAAAAAAAAAAAAAAAAGACCTTTTGGAAAATCCATTCTAAAAAGTCCTCCTGGTTTTATGATTTAGTGGATAATATACATGAGAGTCTAACTCCTAGAAACTAATCCCTATGATTTCTTCTTTTTCCTGGTGTAGTTTGTTTAAGACTCGTACTTAAGTTTGCTGGGGTCACTGCAAATCTGCCACTGTTATTGTGTATCAGCCACTTGAAATGCTTCCAATTTCTCCATAGATGGCAGATTTTCACATGCCAGCAAAATTTCAAACAGGATTTTTTCTAAACTGCAGCTTCAGAAAGATGCTGTGTCATGCAAAAAACATTGAAGGTTTTATTGATGAAAATAAAATTTAGTTGTAGAAGAGAACAAAGAAAAATTTACACTGTCTAAATATGTGTATTCTCTCTGAGCACATTATCATTAATACATGAAAAAATACAACAAATAAACACATTATAGTAAATGTTAATTACTTCTAGCATACTAGTACCAAGGTGCCATGCATTAAGTGTCCTAAGTGCTTATTAAAGAAGTTAGGTTTCCACAGATCCAGTCATAAATTAATTTCCTAGACAAGGACATTTGTAACCATGGAAGAGAGTGTCTCTATGTCTTAAAACCCTACAAATGATTCAAAGTCAAAGACCCTACCTAGGTGAGCTTGAACTCCTACGTGGGGCCAGAGGCAGAAATTCTCACCTGCAAGAAAAGTTAGGTGCAATTTCTTCTAAACTACCTGTGACTGAGCCTATGAATGCTCCTCAGTGTTAATTATCAGCTTCTAATGTACTATTTATTTTCTCATCTTCTGTGTGTGAGTTACAATGGTGGAGTGGGAAAACTTAAATTTTTATCCATGGAAGCTTGAGGATCTCCCCATGCTCCCTGTAGGCTCCTCCAGCAAAGCTCACCACAAGCCATGCCTTGGCAGCTGGGTCTGTCCAAAACAGACAGAAAGCACTAATTCATCTTAATTTAGAAACTAATCGAGTGCCATCTTATATGGTATTGATTTCCATGTAGTCAAGGGGCACTCTGTGTCTTTGAGATGTGGCTCAGAAACTCAGGTGGAGAGAGGAGAGAGGAGAGAGGAGCTCTGCAGGGAGAGGAAGCACGTCTCTGCCCCTGCCCTCGCTGAGCTCTGTCATTCACCTATGCCAAATGTCTTGTCCTGCTTTCCCCAGGCAGCTGGGGAGTTAAGCAAAGATCAAAACTAAATGGGGGAGGGGGTTATTCCTTGTATATATAAAAAAGGATTTTTCACTTGCTTAAAAATTACTGTATCCATCCTCACAGTGAAAGAATTGCTTTGAGAATTAAAAATCCAGTAAGCTAAGGACAGAGAAATTATACCAATCATAGATGTGGCTGGATGAGGACCAATGGCAGTGCAAGGTGATGTTCAGCAGCCTGAAAAACAAATCCTCTAGTTAGCTTGTGCTTGCAGTTAAATAATTTGAAGTAGTTACAATCTTAAGGATGGTTAAATAATAAGCAAGTCTGTAAAATCACAGTGTAAAATATGATATTATTTTGTGAAGTGCTGTAACATATGGCTCTGAGTACACGGAATCATTTGCAATGCATATACACATACAGAAAACACACAGGAGCATATTATTCAACATGCACATGGAATGCTTCCCAGTCAGCTGTCGCCATTAGACTTCATTAATTTAAGATCTTGCTGAAATTATACCATATTCATCAGATTAGAAAGAGAAAAATAAACATTTATATTTGCTTGTTTTTTTGAGGGTAGGGCGTCAATGACTGTGCTGGTACGGACTTTCAGTCACAACAATTATTCTTCTAGGAAAATTTTCCTTATATTTGTTTTAGAAGTTAATAATTTGGGTCTTAAAAATAAGTAATTTCACGCTTCAGGTGCAACAATGTATTAAGACTTCTTATCCTCTCCTCACAAAGGGAAATGAGCTATTATCAGACCTGGTGCACCCAATATACTCTTTTGAGTCTATTCCTGCTAAGCTGTAAGGAGAAATTCTCCTCTATCACTAGATTTTGACTTAAAGCTTAGAATTCATTCATTCCTGCTGAGGATGACTGACAATGTTAGAATGGATAGCAAATGTCTTACAAGAAATAATTTTTATGGAAACCTTAGCATTAGTTTACCCAGTTACCACATTTTTGATATGATACCACTGGCAATTCATATGAAAACTAAAGCCACAGACTTTGCCTTTGTACTCACAGCAATTTTCCTGACCAAAATTATTAATAGCATTTTCCATCTATGATAGAAACTTTAAAGTCAGACTAGATGTATTTTCCGTTTATACATTTTATACATTATACATTTTCCGATGTATAAAATATTTTTATACAGAAAAGGAAATCAGCCATTTCTACAACAAAGAAGTAAACCCATACTTCTTAAAGTATATTTTCCCTTTGCCACTGATTTCATCTGAATCATGTTTCCTTAAAAGTTTCAAATATAATTTTCCTTTCAGGCTGTCAAAAATAATATGCATATGAATAAATAGGTGTCAACAATGCACAATCCACCTAGTAGCTGATAACTGTGGCATCACATAACTATATCACTTGCTGTGAATAAAATTTATTTAGGCAATGTCATCCTTCCTGATGTTTAAAGTGATGAAGAAAGAAAAAAAACCAAAACAAAGCTCTTCATTTGTTTCTGTATTTATATGTATATATATGTGTTTGTGCAGTATGCATACAAATATATATAACTTGTTGCATGGATGAGGAAGTGTAAGGCATTCCCTCTGCTTCCAAATTAAAACAACATTTTATGAAACAAAGATCTGTAAAATAAAGGAATTGAATTAAGTGTGAATAATCTGGTACAATGCATTGGCTCCAACATTGCTGGCAGATTGGTGCAAGCAGAAACAAACAAGTAGTTGGTTATGCTGACATTCTTTCTCTAATGTGACTTCTTTGTCTGCCTGTTTGCTTTTGGCTGTGTAGTGCTCAGATCACAGCAGCGACAACTGGGACAATGTGTCCTCTGTAAGCACAAAAAACCTCTTAATTTCATTTTCACTTAGTAAGGTATTTAGCATCCTGGTTTGCACTAAATTTCTAAAAAAAAAAAAGGCCTCTAAAGTTACTAGGTCAGTACATGAAAATCAAGTTGCTGCCTTTTTTCAGCTTTCATGAAACTCCACAAGTGACGTGTCAAAGTGACATTGTGGGTATTTCCCTCACCACAGCTATGTGGTATAAAATACCAATCAAGTTGCTAATATGTTGGGTCTGCCATCACCAGCTTCAAACCCACTGTCAGCAATAAGAAAAGTTTCACAGTGTGTAAAGGTAACACAGTCACTGTGTGACTGCAGATTTTGTAACCTCTGTGTGTTCTTGTATACCACAAGGAATCTGCTAGAAAGATGTTACTGCTACTTTGTTTTTTTTCCTTTTTTTTTAAGAACATCATCAAGTGTTATGTATCAAAACAGTCCTGGTTGACATAATTCCTATACTAAAAGAAGGGATAGCTATATTACCAGTTCCATGTACTGTGAATTTATTGTGGTAAGGTCTATTTAGTTGACAAATGTTTGCACAAATTTTCCTGAGCAAACCAAGTAATTCTGGCTTTTGCAGAGTCTGATGCAACTTACTTTCAAGGGAAGCAGTGTATGATGGAAGACCTAATTCATCTCAGTCTCCATAATGCCACAGATCTGATATTAGTAAAGGCACCATGAGCTCAGTACTTGCAAAGCTTCTTCACTAGTACTGCTACAAAAAAAAAAAAAAAAAAAAAAAAAAAAAAAAGAAAAAAAAAGAACAAAAGTTAAGGAGCCAAGGAAGATTCTATTATATACACTAAATCTTCTAAGCCTCATTTTATCTGTAAGAAAACTGCAAGACAAGTTATCAGTTGTTCTACCTGATCCTTGTTTTTGAGAAGTTATGTTTGGACTGCCAGCTCAGTGTTTTTTAAACAATGCTTCTCATGGAGCCTTTCAGCCAGAACCGCTTTGGGTCATTTTCAAACAATTTTTGAAAATCCTCTGCTAGTTTTAGAGCTTAGAGCTTAATTTTCTTCTGTTCAGGGTAGATGGTGAAGTATTAACTTCCAAAGTTAGTGTATCTACTGAACAAAGGTTCTTAACCTGGGGAGTTAATACCATCCTGGGGCATTCAAGTCATGCATTCCTCTCAACAGAGCAGAACATTGGCTCTACCTGCTCCTCTTTCTCTCCTCACAAATACTAAGTGTTTGACTCTAGCTGTTTTCCTCAGATGACAATACAGTTCTGCCTGTATTACTGAGAAATCCTGATCTGCTTTTGCAGTGTATTTTGCAAAGTCAAGCCAGAAGGCCTTACAAAATCTTTGACTAGCCATTGTGAGCTGTGGGCATGAATCCAGAAATGTTACAAACTTCACTGGCTTTAGCACAAAGCTACAGGTGAAAACTGCAGTAAAATTCTGAAGTGTTTTCCAGCCTCTTATGATGTGAATTGGCAAGTGCCCCAGTAAATAGTCAAAGTTATGCAAGTCCATAAGATGGACCCGATTTTCCAAGCTACTGAGATCACTTTGGGCTATTTATGCCATATAAACTGAATTTGCAGAACACTATGATGCATAGGTTTAAAATTCAGAAACATGCTGTTATTTGAGTTCTGTGAGTTGTGAACAAGATAATGCATTAGATATCCAGTGGCCTCATCAAGCCTGGGAGCTTTTGTGTAAGTTTTTGTTGGTTCAAGAAAGAACAACAACCTCTCTTTGCTTTGGTAGATCTTGGAAATGCATATTTATTATTCCCCTAAACCCATAGCTGGAAGAGAGTTAATAGCTAGGATATGACTAAACTGATCTGTACAGCATAGCAGGGAGATGAGGTTTTAGGGATAAAAAATAAAAGCCCCTTGTTAATGTTAGAAAAACGATGGAACCCTTTACTGATATCACAGAAGTCATTAAACTAGGCATTTTAGAAGTATTCCTACTTTTTTCCCCTCATAGTAATGCCAAATAGCACAGATTATATCACTGGCTTTGCTAAGAGTTCAACATCTTCTATGTTCCCATAATGACTGCGGTAAAATTCACGCTTCAGGGTGTAAATTAATCACTGGCATTTAGAAACTGAGAGAGAATCAATAAAAAACTTGTAGTACTGCCTACCTTAACAAATTTCTTTCTAAATACACTTCAGCTATTTTGGTTGGTTATTATGAAAGTTTTTACTAAAAACTTGCAGCTTCTGTTTACCCCACACCTTGCCAGTGCCCTGAGTGAATTGGCCTCCCAGGGTTGCAGCTAGAGGGTGAAGCTGTGGGTCCTGAGCCCAAGGCCAGCTCCCTCGCTGGCAGCAGGACCTTGGAGTAGCTTCTTGTTCCTACTCTGGTCCAGCCCCACTGCCAGGGCTTTCTGGTTTGGCCTTGGTGCCACCTGAGCCTTGCAGACTCGCTGGGCTGGTCACCGTCTCCAGACCCGGTCCAACCCTAAGGTGATGCTCAGCACCCCAGCCCCTTCTGGCTGAGGTCTGGGTGCCTGCCAGCCCTGTTGCCCCTCTGCACTCCCTCCTGGCTTACCTGGAGCAGCAGCCAGCCCTTGCAGCACCCTGGTGGTACTGGCTGCCTCCTTGGATCTGAAGAAGGTGGCAGTGCTTTAGAAAGCCTCCATGGAAGCTCATGGAACACAGGAACGCCGATACCTTTCTGGAGCACATTCTGAAAAGCCTCCAGTTTAATTTATGATTACATTATTTTTAATAATTTAATTATTAACAGTTTGAAACATCTTAATTTTTCTGGAAAAAAATGTCTAACTCCAGGTAATGAAAAGACTGTTCCTCGAGATAGTAGTTAATAATCCCACTTCAGCACACAGAAGTCCACTGCACAGGACTCTGCTTTGTGGCACCAGGGAAGCATTGGGTGGCTCATCTCTCCCTGACCTGATGCATTGCACAATGCATATCAGCTTGTGATTCAGTTTTATTCTAGGTACTTCTAGAAAACTATTTTATATATAAGCCAAATTGAAATGTCCAGATCATGTCTCTCCTCATGCAGTTGTTTTCTGGAATTTGAACTGTATCACCAAGAAATACATCTTTCTGAGGATGTCTCACACAACCAAAGGGAAATAGGATGGAAAGAAATTTCTAGTGAATGATGGCAGCAAGCCAACCTGACATGTACCCAGTACAGACAGTGAAGCTAAACTTCTAGTTCAGCTTCACAGTATGAACTTGTCCCACATTTTTGCCTATTTCTTCAGGCAGAGACCCTTTACAGGTTGTGTTACCTATGTCACGGTGCTCCACTCCATTGTGGTGACCTGGAATTCAGGTTCTTCCGAGCAAAACATGAGGAATTGTAATCACTGTAGAGATATGGACACCTTTAGGGGGAGACTGAGGCCAGTTCCAGATTCTAGGCTCCTGTATAACTACTTCTGCTGGCCTAAAGAGTTCCACATTGAGAAGAACCACCTGGGCACTTCAAAAACTCAACATTCACATTCCAAGTTAGGTTTCTAGGTAGCCAACAAAATGTGCAGGGAATAGTATATGATTGTCCTGGTTTAGGGCAATTTTGGGAGAAAACTTAGAGACATCATGACACTTCTCATTTAGGTATTTCCCCACCTCAGCTGGGTTCTGAATTTCTTCACGTGGAAAAGTCCAAGCTACAGGATCAGAAAATTCCTTCAGGGTTTGGCCCATATCCTCCCATTCTCCACACCACTCAGGATTTTCCACACCTGGGTCTACTTCTGGGTCAGGGGTCTCATCAGCTTCTCTTGGCCTCATCTCAGCTCTCGTTTTAGACAAGCTGCAAACCATATAGAGGAAGCTTACCAGAATAAATACCAGTAAGGTGATCTCTTTAGCATTCAGGGGAAACTGGACCTTCTCAAAAAGTGACGTAACAGATTCAAAGGAGAAGAAGGAAATGGAAGGCTGAAAAGCTTCATCCCCTGCTCCTCTTCTAACAAACTGGGTGCAATTACTGATAAACCCCCAAAACATGCTACTGGAACTGGAACGCAGGGTAGGGCGCAGAAACCATAAACCATACTTCTCTTGAACAGACTCCAGTACCTTTGTAAACTCCCTATAAATCATTACCACCGAGCCCAGCACAATAGCTATTCTAATCTGTGCCCCTCCACTGTAAAAACTCTGTGTTAGGGACAATACTGGAGCCATTTCTGGATAAGAAAATAATCCTAGGGACCAGAAAGGTATTAAAACCTCAAAAAAGCCTAGAGAC
>VWZV01011705.1:388555-423603 GCA_013397155.1 Irena cyanogastra
CTCTCTCAGTCTCTCTCAGTCTCTCTCAGTCTCTCTCAGTCTCTCTCAGTCTCTCTCAGTCCCTCCGTGCCTGTGGCCCGGCTCTCTCAGTCTCTCTCAGTCCCTCAGGCCTGCAAACGCCGCGGCCCAGGCCCGGCCCGGCGGCCACAGGTGCGAGCTGCCGCTGCTCTGCTGGGTCTTCAGTCCAGAGCAGGTTTGACAAGGTCCAAAGAGAAAGAAAACCCACAGTCCAGGGAACTTCCCTGCCTCAGCTAGCTAAAAACTAACTAAAAGCAAAGGAGAGCTCTGTCCTGCTGTCTATCTGTCCGCAGACAACATAGTCCAGGAGCAGGATGCGGGGAGCGAGTGCAGTTCCTGATAACAAACTCCGCGCTTCTTCTCTCCCCCCTTCGCTCTCGGAACAAATCTTAAAGGTGCAAAACTTATTATCCAGCCTAAACAGAGCAGACAACTGGGGATACAGGCATCATACAGCCAACCTAGGACAATGATAACCTTCTACAAATCAATTACTGAAAGCTCTGAAAAAGGGGGATGTGATTCAGACATAACTCAAAGAACTAGGTATCTTCTATCTATTATATTTCCTAGTGAGGTTTCAGGGATTTTAATTCTTCCATCTGTGACTGAAAGTCCTGCACAGTACTGAGAACCAAGGCCATACATTTGTCTTCCTTGTAAAAAAAACCTTTAAAATAAGCGAAAAAGTAAATTACCATGTCATTTGCTACAAAATTCTGTGACTGAAACTTGGAAATTTTGAAAATATCTAGTGGAAAGAATCAACAGCAAGAAAAGATGAGCTTTTTTTGGTCTCCTAGCTGCTAGGTTCAAAAGCTACAGGACTCTAGCAATGAATTCAGTGCTTGTAAAGTATTAGAAGGAAAAAAAAAGGAACCTTTCCCTCTCATAAATATGATAGAGAAAAGATATGTACCTTTACATTCAAAAGATATTTGCTTGTGGGTTTTTTCTTTTTCTTTCTCATGCCTTATATGATATAGGCATGAGAAGGATTATTTGTAGGATTATTTTTAAATATAATCTGCTTGAAGGTAATGTGCTCAGTCCCTGGGTGGGAAATATGCTTCATTTAAGTCAACAGCAATCTGTACTGCAGATTAAAAAACAAATGCTGGTGGCCTTCACAGGGAGTCTCATCCATCAAGCCTTAGCTCAGAAGTCGGTAGAGAAAATGATGGTGGGAGGAGGGGAAAGATGATGGACAGTATTCCGTGAAACATGGAACAACAACAGCAACAACAAAAAATCATGAATTGTCTGTTCTTAAAAGCTCTATCAGTGTGGAAAACTGGCTTGGAAAAGAGAATTGCAAACTGTTTGATGGTTGCATGTCCTGGGAATTCAAATGAACTTTGCCATCACTGCCAGTTTCATAAAAGAATGAAGTCTCCAGCAATGCACAGATGGTAATTCTGAATGAACAAATGATTATGCCAAGAGAATATTATGCTTGGAAACACATTTTATTGATATATGAGTAAAGCTGTTAGAAGGACATCTATGGAAAACAGGACCTAGCTCTCTATTGAACACCTTAACACAATAAGAAATTAGGGAGTGGCTAAAGGCTATTTCATGAATTCTTCAGTCCTGCTCATTGGGAATAAACTGAAAAATTATCCAGAAATACTGATGGTTAAAATGGTACTATGATTTATGAGAACCACAAAAAGATGTGTAAACAACACCAATTAGATATTAAGCTGTATTTACCTAAACTGCAAAGAGATTAAGGAATAGCTATTGTATTTCCAAAGAAAGGGGCCAAATTCCCCATTGACTCTGAGTCTAAATTAATTTCATTGAAGCAAAAAAAATTATGTTCATTGATGTTTATGGATTCACAAGCCCAAAAATATGGCCCTGGTTGTAAGTTAATTGGTTTACAATTGTTAAATGCATTGTCTCACTTAGTAGAGTTATTTCCAATTACACCTCTGTCATCCCACAGCCAAGGTGGGTTCTCTGACTTCAGTGGAATTGCTGTGACTGCAAACCAAGGCTCTGATATGATGAGGCATCAGAAAAGGAGAGCATGGTATCTGCATCATTGGCTTTGAAAATGTTGACTTTATAATTCCTGTGACTATTACTAAGTGAAGGCTGGAAACAGCAGATTTGGATTCCACATCAGTTTCAAATCCAAAGTTGTACCCTTGAGGTCAATAGGCTCTTTCCTGTGACTTCAAGACAGTTAATGTAAGGGAAGAAATGCATCACATGAGATTTTTCTCAGGGTGAAAAGTACCCAGCAGTATGTCTTGCAAGGACATTTCAGAAGTGTGAGCCTCAGCTTTTTTCCATACATTTTCTTGAGCATAGAAGGCAAGTCTCAGAGGCAGATCACACTGGTGAAATAGCACCAACTCTGTAGCTTGAAGAAAACTATATTCATCACCAACATGCAAATCAAAAATAATATATATCCCTCAGAAACATTTATCCTGGTGCCAGTGATGGAAATAAATGAGGGATTTCCTAACCCATTTAAAAATGATTCGTGTTCAGTTACAACATGATGTATGAAATTAGGAATAACCAAATGATTTGGATAAAAATGGGGTGGGGGAGAAGGGGAAGAGGAAGGAGCAGAAGCCAAAGAAAGAAAGAAACATAGTCTTTTAGGTTTCTTCTTCAATGTGAGAGAAATCCACATTTTAGTAAAGGAGAAATTAGAAGGAAAAGAAGAGATAACAAGAATTCCTTCTTCCCATGTATTTTCCTGCTGCTGTAATTGAGGGGTTTGTGTCATTAAATGGAATACATGGGTCAGATTATAACTCCATTTTTGCAGAGGTGCAGGTTGATTTCAATGCCTATAAAGTCATATTAATGCAAAGCAGTGAAACCTCATCCACAAAGTCATTTGTATGTGCGAGATGAATACATTCGCTTCCCAGCAGATGGCTATGAATTCTTTCAGACAGAGCCTGTCCTGGGCTTTCAAGAACCATTTATCAAAAGGAACACTGAATCATCTTCAGTTCTGAAGTAATCACTCCAGGGAAGCAAGTGCTAAATGGTTTCAAGATCAGAGACAAGCGCACTGAGTTGTCAGCTCCAGGTGCAGTGGCCACTGGGCTATGCGTCACATCAACCGGGGCTTCATGAGCACCCATTACTTGTCATTTTGTGATGCCAGAGATTTATACCTTGAGTATTTCTTCAGAAAAATTTCTTTGAATCAGTGGGGGAAAGCATGTAAATTACATTTTAAATATCCAGAATGATTCAGTAGCTCCATTTCTTATGATACTTCTGGATTCTGCCGTTGTGAGGAAGAAGTGACCAGTAGACGTTTAGAAAAAGAAGACCTGCATTAGGTAAACAAGGAAAATATCTCCCAGATTTTTAAATCTAGGAGTTTTTAAATAGGATACAGAAACCAATTTGGTAAAAGGGTTTTAGATTTCAGCTAAAGAGATACTGCATAATAATGATGGAATATTAGGATTAACATTGTGGGTTTAGGACACCTTCCATTGAACGATGTCAATTCAATGTGCAGACCTAACTTTACAAGGCTTCCCTTCAGTCCAATGATGTAGCTAAACTTGACCCTAGTGGGCTACATGCCTCCCACTCAAGCAGGATGAAGGCACACAGGAACCTTGAGAGGTGAGTGCTTAAACTCAGGGAACAAATAATGATATTCATACTGGGGATTTAGTAATATTCTTACTGGCATGGAGTCATAACAGGATTTTCTAAGTGACTGATGTAATGCTGTATCTTACTTCATAGAGATCCCATAGCAAATACAGTATGTGGAGAATGTATAATGAGCCATTAGAAAATTTGAGGCCTGTAAATATCTGGAGGGCACTGGTCATGTTTATTGGCTGTCATTTGGGAAACAGGGGACAGCTGCTATAACAGAAAGTGAAATGTCAGAATCTTTCAATCAATATATTCTACATTTAGGATGGCTATGCAAAGTCTGGAACAGACAAAAATGACGACTTCCTTCTCTAATCCTTACCAATCTCATCTACAGTGCTCTGTCACAGATTGCTTATGTATTTGGTGAATATAGCAGACATCATGCTATAATTTACTACAAGTATTAAAAGGGCAAATGATGGTTGTAGTTTATTTTTCAAGTGTGTAAATGTTCAATTATACTCTGCCAAGTGTAAATCTTGGCAAAGATTAGACAAAAATAATCTAAGAATGGCATTACCAGAGAAGAGTGTAAATCTATATACTCAGAAATGTGTACATTCTACCAGATGGAAATGTCAGGACAGTTGGCATTCAGAGAATTATGAAATTTCCAGCCCATCCCAGGTTCTCTTCTGCCTGTGTTCAGGTCCATGGCATCAGCTGGTGACAAGAGTAGAATTAGCCCCCATATATTTACAAAACAAGGAAATGGAAATTCAGGGGGCTTTTTCAGTATTAGATAATAGCAAAAATTTCCTTTTTAGGCATAGCTTACTGTTTGCATTTATGTAGACAATTAATACATAGTTTTCTTTTTTTTTAAATTGGATTATTGTTGACAGAAAATGTTAATCAAGATTTGTCTATGTCTATGTCTTTAGGGTTCCAAACCCTAAACAATGCGTCAGGATTTGTATAGCTCCCACTGAAAGTAATATGACTGAATGTTCGAATTGCCACTAGAAAACAATATCATAAGTAATTGAAAAATTATGGTAGTCACAAGGAATAATACCCTAATGAAGCAACAAAAACAAAGTTCAAGATGGGCAAAAGGACAAAGTTCATTTTCACACAGAGTTTTCTAAGTACAATTATTTTATGCAGAAAGCATTTAATGATTATCTGTTTAGCTATTTTAATGGACAAATGTACAGAACCTAAGGCCAGATATTTTTTTAAATAAAACTGCAAATTAAAACCTTCTTATTAATTTCTTGACCATTCATTTTTCTCCACTAGTCTGGAGGAAACAAGACAAAACTTCTTCATTTTACATCACATTATCAGAGACTTTATAAGCACAAAAGTCTGATCCTTCATCCAAAGGAGTGAAAGTATGCAGAACCACTCCACAGCAGAGAAAGAGCAAATGAAAACTTTTCTCATCACTTAGTGGAGAGGAGCAGAAGTTTGTATCCCCTCATAAGCTTCTTCTTTCCTATCATGAAGCAAGAAGATTAAGTTTTCTTCCCATGCAGTTTCTGTTCTATAAGAGTGGAGTATTTGTGAAAATGTGTCTCAGCACTTGCTAGAGTAATTTTTTAATTCTTTGCCTTCATCTTTTCACCCTTCCAAAAATGATGTTGGAAATAAGAGGAGATTGAACAGCTGGATTATCAGACAAGCACTGCTTGTTCTCAGGTCCTGCTGAGTTCATGTGGTACTGACTGGCTGCGCTTCTTTCAAGGGTGTCAGAAACCAGGAAGCCTTGTAGGACCAAGATCTGCTTTGTTTGGGAAACTCAGTAAGTCCAATGGATCTGGGTATTTTTGGCTGGATTCTAGTTGACTAGTACAACATCTATGAGGTAAGAAACATAGCTACTAACACATTAGTTCCTTAGAAAATCAGCACTGCCCAAATTAGGTGGGAACCACGCTGATTATTACCCTGGGTTTGCCTATTTGTCTTCTTTCAACTGCTTATCAATAAAATGGACATTGATTTTTTTTGGAATTCTGGTCTCTAAAACCAAACAATATTAAAAAAAAAAGCCTTGTCCAAAAATCCAAAGTAAAATCCTAGCTTCTGATTTCTCTTGAGCAATAAAATAATGCATTAAATCTTGAATAAACCAAAACACCTTCAGAATTCAAACGCAGAAGATACAAATTATATATGTGGAGAGAATGAAGCTGTGACTGGCATTAGAATGAGACTACCAGTATCTTCTCCATGAAACAAGGAAGATGGGTGATGCATATTGTTTGCTCAGTTTACACAGTCACCTAAGTATTAAAGTATTCATTTGGTACTAGAAATCTGTTAGGCAGTGGAGTGGAGAGCTGGGTTTGTAACTTCCCATGCATTCTTCCTGAATATTATCAGCAACCCCCTTAATTTATCCTAAGCACTGGATTCCTTCTGTACAAGGAATAGGTTATAAAGGTTCTCAGATAACTTGGTGATTGTGGATTTTTTTTTTACCATAAATGACATTTCATTTATGCCGCATCATGGAAATATAACAAATACTCTTCTTAAGAGATTAATGAAATGTTAAATATGCTGCAAATATTTGTGATTAGAAAACTGACATCAACTGAAAAAAAAAATTGGAAAATGTATAACACTATTATGTAGTTCTCATGTAAAATTGAGGGTCTTGTTTGGGATTAAATGACTAATTAGAAAGGATAGTTTGCGTAATTCGTCTGCTAGTCCAGGACTTCTGGCATGACAAACAATAAAGCAAATGCATTGAGGCAAAGCTGTTAACAATTTGTGATGTTCATCCTCTACAAAGGATCATGTACCAGTGATTGAGGATGAAAATTTAAAAAATTGAAAATTGAAAATTGAAAATTGAAAAAAAAACCACCAGAGACATTTAGAAAGAGAAAAATCACCCTATAAACATATCTGGACACATACAAACATATTTCTATAATTGAAACATTGCTGTTAGAGTAACATGGAAATATCAGTATACAGTTCTGGAGAGGAACACTAAAATTTAGATCCTGAAAAAAAATATTATGTTCATATCTTAGCCTTGAACCAGTTGGCCACATAGAAAAATTGTAGTCCCTTCTCCAGTGGACTCAAAACATAATTATAGATGCATAATCAAAGACAACCACAAAATTACTTCTATAGGGAGCTGCTCAGAGAATTGTAGATTCTTAAAGAACAACAACAAAAATATTCAGGGCAGCTGTGAAACAATTACCTCTTATTTCCATCTTTTAAAACCACATTTCTAAAAAGGTCATATGTTCAAATCTAATTTGTTTGAATAGTTAATTTTATTTTAAAATACATCCTATTAAACTGTAATGATTTTTATGTTTTCTGTACCTTGTTGGGTTGTGGTTATGGCCAAATTACATTCTGCCTGGTATAAATGCTTCAGAACTGACACTTTCTTAAGAAAATGAACTGAAATGTTTTGTGTTTTGGGGTTTTCTTTATTTAGTGAATCACCAAATAATTTTTTTATGTATTGCAAACACAGGGGGGGTTTAATAATACTTTTAACTGTTGGATGTATGTCACTGTACAATTTTACTTTTCCTTCTGAAAGGAGGCATAAGATAAAACATCTTGTCACTTACAAGTCCCTTCTGTTTGTTATGGAAATCCCTGAAAGAGAATAGAATCTACAATGCTGTTATTTGCACCATTGCTTTTGAGAGTAAAGCAGCATCTTAACGGATCTGCTTCCCAGCAAGTCAAAGGATGGAGCTGTCATTCTTGCTTTCCCATTCAAATACATCTGTGTTTGGAATTGCCAACTAATGATGAAATAATTTTATTGTGAAGTCACCCCTCTTACACTGCCAAAATCAGTTTTCACAGTTTTTTGTAGGAAGCCTACTAAACGCAAAACCAGAAAATATATTTCTGTGAGGATGTCAGGAATGCCTGGCACAATCTGCAGGTGCTATTCGGTCTTATAGTTGTGAGGTGAAAGGCAGCAAGGAGGGCAGGGAAACCATTTTCTTGGAGTTTTACATGTCTTGGAGCTCTTATGTCACTATCAATATTTCTGCTGATATTGGAAACAGCCAAGTCACAAGCAAAAAGTGGAAAACATTCACTTCATGTAAGAGAATATGGGAGGTTTGTTTCAGGGACAAAGCTTCTAATAAAATTCTATCTAGATTTCAGGAATTGAAATTTCAGCCCTGAAATTCCAGGGATGGACTGGTCCCTAACAGAGAGAGAGGAAGAAGAAGAGGATTTCAGCCTTCTGAGTACAGTAAGGCAAGTACAGTTAAATGGTTCCTTAAAAAAAATGGTCCGATTGTTCACCCTGGAGAAGACCTCTGTGATGATCTTAGAGCACCTTCCAGTACCCACAGAGGGCTTCAAGAGAGCTGGAGAGCTCTTCCCAAGGATTTGTAATGGCAGGACAAGAGGTAATGGCTTTAAACTGAATGAGGGTAGGTTAAATTGGATATTAAGAAGAAATTCTTTACTATGAGAATGATGAGGCACAGGAACAAGTTGCCCAGAGAAGCTGTGAATTGCCTCACCCCTGGAAGTGTTCAAGGCTAGGCTGGATGGGGCTCTGAGCAACCTGGTTTAGTGGAAGGTATCTCTGCCCATGGCGGAGGGTTTGGAACTGGATGATCTCTAAAGTCTCTTCCAACCCAAACTATTCTATGATTCCATCCCACAGTGTGCAACTGAGAAATCATAAAGCATGTTGGGCACACAGAATAATTTCCACAGCTACAAATAAGATGCTGTGTGAAAGTACAGATTTTAGGATTTGAGGAGTGTAGGTTCCAGGATAGAAGACTTGCCTTAGTGCTGATCCTGAAGCTTAAAAACACCACTAAATATTGAAGAGTAAAACAAATCTCACTGGAGTTTGCTTTGTGGAATGTTGTTAATCAACGGTAGAATAAGACTGCAGTTTTCAAGAATGAATCCTGCGCTGCTTCTCAGAAATGCCACTAACTCAGTTCTAGGCAAAACTTTGTAATTGGGGAAAAAAAAATTAAAATTTAAACAGACAGCTCATGACAACAAAATCTAGAATTGTTTAGTGCAGACTTGTGCTCATTACCATTTCCTAAAATGTTTACACTGACTTAAATAGGGGTGAATCAAGCCTTGAAGTGACCTGGAGAAGTAAGCTGACACTGACAAATATGGATTGGTTTCTCTCTCTCTTCAGGCAAATCTTTCATTGTTTTTATTGTATATTAACAATGAAAGGCTGTACAGAGCTATGACTCTGACTCGTTGGTAATTTATGTCATTTCAAAATAGGAATAATAGTACTTCAGTGATAATGACAGCAAAACTAAAGTGAATAAAATAAAGGATTGACTCAAACTTCAGAAAAGTTATTAAAGCACAATATAGTCCTTCTTAAGCAAAACCAGAAATAAATTTACCACTGTGCCTTTAATTATTTTTCCATATATGGCAAAATACAGATCTTTGGAATTAGATTATGATCTTCTCTTCATTGCTTTCCTGTTCAATTTGTTAAGTAAAGTATTTTATATTTTGCTATTTTTCTTTCTTGGCCACTGTTTGTTACATTGCCATATAATCAGCTGCATATGAGCAATTTTCACTAATGAAAACTGTGATGAACTCAGTGCATTGAAATTAACGATATGGGAAAAAAATACTGATGCTCCCAAGCCAGTGATTTCTGTGTCTATGGTCTCCATTGAATGTCCAGGTATTACTTAAAAGAAGTAACTAAAAAGATCAGACACAGCAGTTCTGTGAACTCATGACAGATCCTCACTAAGACTTGTGGCTGGCTCAAGGGCATTTTTACTAATTAGTCTGATGAGGATTTTAGTATTTTTAGTGTTTTCATTGAAGATGAGAGGCATTAGTCATCAAGCCAGATGACCTGTTTTTGTTAAGAGGTTGACTAATGCACATTTCAAGTCAAAACAGATAAAGAAAGATGACAATAATATCTAAAGACAGAAGAGCAAAATTAAATTTGGATGTGACGCAGGCCAGATATACTCAAATACTAACAGACTGAATTTTTAAAGAAACTTTGAAGCTTTAGTTGACTCCTCTTGAGGTCCAAGTAAAACATGAAAGGACTGGAGTTGATATCTTGATCTCTTTTAAGTCAGGGTTTAAATCCAAATGTGCTTCCAGTTCCGAAATGATGAGCAGTAGTTATTAACAGTGTTGTTATTCTTTCCTCTAAAGATTGCAAATATTTGCAATTACTGTAAAGCAAAGATATTATTTGACTAATGTGAAGCTTTCCACATTGGCTTATGTCATTTATTTGAACTGAAGAAAATAGTGCTGGGAGAAACTGTGGAAAGATATTCAATCCATCTTTGTACTCCACTTATTTCTTGTCTGAGGTACTTGCCAGATCTACCCAAATAATTGCTGGTGTCAATATTTTGTACTGTTTACATGAAGTGAAAAAATGGAAAAAAAAAAACCTTCAAATATTTCAATTTCAGGACTGTGAGTATTTCTAGTCCTGATAAGTTGATGATAAGTTGCATTTAACTGTATCGTTAACCAAAATCTGTAATAAGGGAAGTTGTGTAGGCAAATATGCTTATACACTTTATTCCAGCTACAGGAAATAGAGGATTTCCAGATCAAGGCAATCAAGACCTGGGAAAGATGAAGAGTGGAATAATTAAAGATAAATATCTCATAGATACTTTAAAATATTTGTTTTGGGAATTACAGGGAGGGGGATGGGGCTTGGTGGTTGGTTGCAACAAGTAGGGAAACTAACCTCATTGAACAGCATAATGATAGAAAAAATATCTATGCCTCTACTGAGTTTGGTTTATCACTTTATACATAATTTAAAACACATTGAAATGAGGCTATTAAATCAGCACATACCCTTAAAACAGGACCAAAAAGAAGTGAGTCAGAACACTTTGAAGTTTTGTGAATTCTTGCAGCGTTCCTGGCATGGCTTACTGGGTATGTTTCAGTTGTCCAGGCAAAAGTGTGTATTGTCATTTGAGATGCCACAGGTATCTTTCCTGTCTGCCCTTTATGCCTTCTGAAGGGTAGTGGTCTGCTGTGCCAGCTCCAGTGCAATTTCTGCCAGCCCCATGTAGATGTCTTGGAAAGCCTGCACCATTTCAAATGGCTGCAGACTGAATCCCACCAGCTGTGTTCAATAGTAGATGAAAACCACAATTCATGCTACAATAGTGACAAAATGTCCAGAGATAGCCACTGGGAGTGGTGAGAGCAATTAAGCCCTTTTTCAGGGTAGGAGATATGGAGATGTCTCACATTTGCCTTGGATCTTGTCAAAATTTGATGTTTCTGGCAGCTGGGGAGTCTTCTTTTATTAGTGTGCTATGAGCAGTCCCCAGCATTAATGAGTCACTGAATTGTTCAGCTTCAAAAATATTACAAATCCAGGCCAGAGTTTGCCAATGCATATGGCACTGCTGAGAAAGGCAGAGGCTAATCAAAGCTGAAGCTTAATGGACTCTTTGATCATGAATGTGAAAAGAGAAGGAAAAGTCAACATTGCTATGAAATCTTTGAATACCAGCCATCCCCTCTGCAGTTTGAAAGGTTTACTATTTGAAGAATTACTATTGTTCTGGTAGAGGGCTCCTTCAATTAATATTTTGTTTCAGTGGAGATGGCTGAGTAAGGCCTTTGATCCCAAAATATCATAACTAGTGTACCCTTTTCAAGTGCTATGCTTTATTCAATGAAACAAAAAGAAAGGGGAAAATAAACACACTCAGCTATTGGGTGCAGATTCATAGTTTACTGACTGTCTTTAATATAAAAAATCCCTAAGGCTTATGGCCAAAGTTGAAAATACTTGTCATCACTGCAGTGATAATAGAAAGAACCACAGAATGTAGATCCTAATGTCTGCTGAACCTTAATCTAGTGAAGTGGCCCACAGAAGAAAATGTTGTCAAAGGTTAGGCAAACGTGCTCAGATTTGTACGATTCAGATCATGTAGCTGAAATCACACCCTGGGTAAGTATAGTAAGCCAAATATTTAGGACACTAAACTAGGTAACAGTCTCAGATAAGCGGTTTTTCTCTTATGTTTGTTTATTGCAACCCACCACCAATATTTGCACCCTCTAAAAGAGGACAACTAATAAGATACAGCCTCTCACTTTCTCTCCTTTACCCCTATCTTCTATCTGCTCCTGGTGTAATAAATAATTTTCTATACAAAACAGTGCAGGTTGAATAGGTAAAAGAGAAGATGGTCCTCCTTAGCACAACCAGTTCTCCTGGGCTATGGGGAACAGAGGCTCAAATCCTGTCTCCGAAAGTGGTATAATTTTAGCTGAACTTATCACTAGGAGATATATGTGATTGGACGTTAATGAAATTTGAAATAGTTAAATGACAGAATGTCTAGTTTGAGGAAGTTTCAATTCAAGCTTCAACTTAAGCCGTGACTCTAAGGTGATGTTAGGTATAGTAACATTTTGACAGCCTGAATATAAGTTAATATACAAATGAAAAAGAAGTAAATGAAATGCAGCAGTACAAGATATCTGAGCTACATGAGGAACAGGTAAGAACAGCAGAAGATTCAGAATAAGCCAGAAGAAGAGATGTTAAGACTTCTGAACAAATTATATCATTAAGGGTATGTATAAAGTAAAGTGATGCTTACTGACTTGCAAAAATCTTTAATGAATATAGAACATGTTAGTAAGAATATCTCTAGAAACTAAAAAAAATGTGGATATTTAGGAGGGTATGATCAATGAAAAGTAACTCTGTTTTTGAACCAAGCAGTTTCAAAAAATTGTGTCATCCTGAGCCTATAATTCATTTGAGTAAGCTCAGCTGCTAGAGCAATATCGCTCCAATCAATGCTGAGCCATCCCTTTGCATACCATAGCAACACCTAGGGTAAGTTATGCAAATGCAAAAGGAATGCATAAAGAGAGCTGAAAATTCCTAATTCATAAGACAAGTGTAATTTAAGAAAAAAGGTTTTGTTTGGGATGTAGAATGATCCCTACAGAGGAGAGATCATTTCCCTGTTGGCGTGCTCCAAGCTCTGTTTGCAAATAGATAATAACTGCAGAGTACTCTCAGTTCAGTGCTGAAGACTTGAAGACTGCCAATTCAGAAGGCTTTGGGGAATAACCTTTTCTCACTTTGATCCCTCTGAATCCCTTCTATCCTTTTCTATTTGATCTACCTTAGGCCTATTTTTTTTTAATAAGTGCTTAGGAACACATGAAGAGATGAATCAGTTACAAGTACAACTTTCAGTCAATACTCAGTAGGTAACTATGCTGGTTTCATAATGCTTGTCAGTGGAGGTGATCTAATCCAGCCTATACAAATCTAAAATGGAAAAGACATTTCTTTCTGAACCATGAACTGTCTGGTAATGAAAGAAGGGCAAAGAAATAGAGATTTATGGGTTAACAAGAAATCCATCTTCAGAAATAATTGTCATCCAATTTTATCTCGAGTAATTTCAGTGATCACATATCAGCACTATCATTAGCACAACTGTTAGCACAAGACATTAACACAATATTATAACTATATTTCTATTTGAATATGGGTTTGGTCCCATGGACATCAATGCTAAGGTTTCACTTACTTTCACACGAGGTAATTCAGGTTGTTAAACAGCCATGAGCAAGCTGCTTGAATTGGATTTATCTAACTTTATTTGCACATCTATGTTTCCAATGCAATGAGTGACTGGATGCATCTCCAGAGTGTGCTCCATTTCATTCTGAGCTTATGTCTAACAGAGGTGGGAAGAATCACCCACCCTCCATCCCCTGACTGTAGTGAAGCCTTGATCACTGCCTTGACTTGCTGCTTAAGTTTTAGATTGCTATAGATGAATGATTTCTATAGAATACAAACCCAATTGCAGCAGCATCACAGCCATGTCATTGTAATGTTAATTTCTTCACACGGCATGCGCTGGTTTTGGCTGGCATAATGTCAGTTTTCTTCATAGTAGCTGATATGGGCCTGTGGCTTGGATTTGTGCAGGAAACAGTATTGGTAATTCGAGAGTGTTTTTGTTATTGCTGAATAGTGCTCTCACAGAGTCAAGGCTTTTTCTTCTTCTCACCCCACTCCACCAGCAAGGTGTTTGGGCGTGGACAAGAATTTGGAAGGGAACACAGCTGGGACAGCTGACCCCATCTGACCAAAGGGATATCCCAGATCATATGGCACCCTGCTCAGCATATAAATCTGGGGAAGAAGGAAGGGAGAATGTTCAAAGTAATGTTGTTTTTCTTCCCAAAACACCATTAAATGTGATGGAACCCTGCTTTTCTGGGGATGGTTGAACACCTGCCAGCCCATGGGAAGCAGTGAAGGCACACCTTGTTTTGCTTTTCTTACATGCACAGTTTTTGCTTTGTTTATTAAACTTTACCTCAACCCACGAGTTTTATCACCTTTGCCCTTTCAGTTCTCTCCCCCATCCCATCAGGGGAGAGTCAGAGAGCAGCTGTGTGAGGCTGAGTTGCCAGGTGGGGTAAACCACTACGCAGTGGAAGGTGCAGACAAGCAATTTTCATATTCTCTTTGGCTTACTCAAGTTAAAAGATACTAACAGAGATTATTTGATGTGGCAGAGAGAAAAAGTCTGTATTAGAAAAGCAACCAACAGTAAGACAAACGTATTGTATTATGTATTTTTTTGGTTACTAGGAGAAAGATCTTCAGCTCATCCATTGATTGGCTCCTTCCTAGTGGTAACAATTATATTAACATTATTTCTGATGATATGTAGTGTAGAGAGTTCTGTCAGTACATCTCACATCCATTACACTTGTTGAAACTCTGTAAGACAAAGAGAAGGTTGGTAATAAGTCAAGTTAGTAACTTTACATCAATAGCATATCTCTAATTAACCACTGAATGACTTCCAAGCTCTGCAAATTGAGTCAACACTAAATGGAGTCTCCATCTCCCATCATTTATTTTATTACCAGGTAGAGCTAGCATAACGTATTTCCCTGCAACTCTACAGTTGTGATAAAGGCCAAAGTAAAACAGAACCTAAAAAGGGATATTGGAGGTTTGCTTGGGATAGAAGAGTTGATCAATTTATCTGCCAGACACCTGCCAAAGTAAAGTGCTGTGATCAAGAGGTGATATATGAGGGACCTCTGTCATAGATTTATAGATTCAAGTATAAATCTTTGAAATAAAATTATAAATGCTTTATATATCTGTGAGGCAAATCTTTTCATAGCTCTGAAATGAATATCAATTAAAGCATGTGGAGGAGGTGAAGAGGGAATGGGAAAGGGAGTGGTTCATCACAGAGGTGTGAGTTGGTGGACGATCTAATGACAAGATTATCACACTGTGCTTTGCTTTCTCCATCAAACCCTAAGAGGACAATGCCAAGCACAAAGTCTAAACACAGACAATGGAGCTTCTGCAAGAGTAGCAGCATCAAAAGCAAATGGAGCTATTTGTAAATATGTGTTGTAGCTGGTTAAGCAGCTAACTAAGATTTTACAGTCTGTATCCAGAGAACTGGGTCTGATATCTTCATTGTGAATGTCCTATCCCAGGATGTTGTCCAAGATCAGGCTGGATGGGGTTTTGTGCCACCTGGTGTAGTGGAAGGTGTCCTTGTCCACTGCAGGAAAGCTGTGAATAGATGGTCTTTGATGGTGCCTTCCAACCCACACCATTCTGTGGTTCCATGATTATGGCCCTCTTGGAGGTTTTGAATTGTTTTGGATGGCCAATAATTGAAAAATATGTGTCCTTTAGCAAGGAAACATAGGAAGAAAGGAAGGTAGAATCACTGTGTGGACTATTTTCTTCACATTCTAAGGTATTTTTCATTTATATATATATATGTATCACATACAGCATTAATTTTCATATTTTTATAAATGGAAATACTTTGTAATTTCTTCTTCAAGTATATCACTACAATGAAGAGGGCGATTATGTTAGAAGCTGCCTTAGCCATGGAACCTACTGAAAGGAATGTACATCTCCTACGAATCCAGAAAAATTTGGAGGTACCAAAGAGAGGAACAGAGAATTAAAATTAGCTTACTACTCAAGACCTTGCTGGTAATGATTAGTGATTTCCTTGTTCTGATACAGAAGTTAACTCACCAATATCAGATAGGAAAAAAAACGGCTACATGACAGTGAAAAGTAAATAGTGTGTTTTCTTCAACACTAGTATTTTTGATCTGAAAAACACATGGTCTCATCACTAGATGCACTCAACATCAGCCACAACTACTTTCCAATCCATGCTCCCATTACACAAACCAATGTTAATACTGATACTTCTTTAAAATTGTCTTTCTGTATTCTTCCTCTCAGAAAACATCCTTTTTTGATGTACCTTTATATTAAAAAACACTTTAGGGCCTCTGCTCATTATTCTAAAAATTTATCTGTAAATCTTTACAGTTTTTTACAGTAAATCTTTTTTGTTTTGGAACAATGCAAGAGTAACTTAAAGTCTCTGAAGTATACCACTCTTTACCCAGGTCCCTAGGGATAAAAATGCTTAATACATGATCAAAATCAAGTTCTACTTTTTTAAAGTGTGCATTCCACTTTTGATGTAATCTACAGAGAGCACAGGCTTTTAGAAATGATGCAAGCTGACAATTGATGTCTAGCTTATTGACATTTAGAAGGATAATTGTTTGCTGGCAGCTTGTCCAGAAGAAGTTTCCAAAGCTTTAGTGTACACATCACCCAAAGCTCTCACTGAAGGCCAATCTTCAAATGTCACTGTAGAACATAAACAGATAAAAGGTTATCCTAATTAAAGCTGTGATGAGATAGTTCAAGACTATTAAAAAGAGGAAAAGAATTATTACAAAAGTAGTCTAAATAAAGTCTTTAGTAAGAGAGGAAGCTTTTGTTGCTGGTTTGTGATGTTGGGGTTTTTTTAATTTGCAAACAAGATATTTAAGAGATACTATATATGAAAGATGTATATATATGATAATTTTAGATTACTATATATAAAATATACTTTAAATCAAGTATATTCATTTTAGTTTGTATTAATTCTCATTTTAAATAGCTCTTTGTAAGCTTTTAGAAAAGGAATTTTCTTTTCGTAAAATTTTGACAGGTCTTGCAGGAATAACTGAGATCATGGAGAGCATCAGAAGAGGCTACATGAAAGGCCATGTGGAAGATTAAAACAGTTCCAAGAGGAGTACTGGCAGCCTCTCTCCTTATTCACTGCTGTGTTGAATCCCTGTTTTGTGTGCAAAAGACGCATCTGCTTTATCGTTGCCGTCTTGTCACAAGTACTAGTCCCTTTTTCAGCCCCTGGAAACTGTGTGAAAGAAGCTGCTGTGTCATGATATGATGGTACTGTATATGAGGTCTGCCAACTTGAAAATTCAACATGTATCTAATGACTTAAAGAGGCCTGGCCTGAACAGCAAGAAGAACTGGGGAAGATCCATCATTAGTGAATCCACCATCTCTCCAAGTTCCCCACTATGGACAACAACATTTGGCTACTTTTCCCTCTGTGTCTGAGCAACTCTGCAGAAAGGAGTTAGGAAATATCCTATATGAACCTATGGGTTTTTTTTTTTTTAATTCTTGTGTTTTTAAAATAAATCTTATGCAGAGCTATGAGAATCACTGTAAATTCTGTGATACATCTTTTCATGGCAGTCACTTCTCTTTCCCCTGTCGCGTTCCGGGGTCAACCGACCAGCGGTCGGGCAGATGGAAAGGCCGGCCAGGGAGCCCGACAGCCCACTGGTCCGCAGCGACAGTGCGTGGGTTTGCTCGTGTCTCAGGGTTTTCCCCACCAGGGAGCCGAGGTAAGGAGCCAGAGGGAGGGCCAGAGGCTTGCATGGCCAGGGAAGCTTTTATTTCCTCCCCGAACGGGGGCAAGGACAAATGGCCCACACTCAAAAGATACAGCAACTTATAAATGGGGGTGGGTACAATGAATACAACCAATGAGAAGTAACAAGGGGAGGAACATAAGCAATGACTGACAATACATAAACCAATAGGGGATCACATAGGTGGAGAATAACTTAGGTAAACCAATGGGGTCTAAGGGATACATAAATGACAAAGAAGGTTCTGGAAAAAGGGGCAAGCTAGGGAAGGGATTGACATATAGGGAGGAGGGACTGGGGACAAGGGAAGGCAGAGGGAAGGATCCATGTGTGGGGGAAACCCATGACATGGGGGAAAAGGGATGGTCTATGGCAGTAGGGTGGGGGGTACTAAACAACCATAAGCTGAGTCCAACCAAAATGCAAAAATATTAAAAAGCACAACACAACATTCCCCTGCTCCCAAGTGAGTTTCTGTATGTCCCATTACACATTGTTGCTCTGCTGCCAAAGTGCTGCTATTGCAAGAACTGAAGGTTTGGGGGTTTTGTTGTCATTTAATTGGCCTGTTGGTGTTAGCCCTGAACAAGACAAAGGAGAAATTAAGACGTTCACAGGATAATGCCTACCAACTCAAACAGGGAACAAAAATGACAGCACTCACTACACCAAATTTTCACATGAGGGTAGTTGCTGTCAATCCTTCAGCATGAGTGACTGGTGTAGCACCCACATTTAGAAGAATTAGAAATGTAAATGTAAGTAGCTTTCCTTTCATATACCATGATTAGATGAAAAATTGTAATTAAAATACCAGGCAGGTCAGCAGTGGATAGACTAATTAATTCCTCATCTCTACAACCTCACCATGTGGTGACTCAACAAGAAATTCTTTCTGCACTACAGCCATTTCCCTCAAGGACAGTGCAACAGCAGAACATTGCTCTGTGTTGAGTTAGAGAACAGGATGCGAATACATGTACAGTTTCTGCTGGTATTATAGCTGTTGAAGACATTCCTCAGAGTATATCCTTGAACAGACTGGAAAAGATTACTTCAAAGTAGCAGAAGCTGAAAAAATAATTCCTGAAGTGACCTAAACTTAGGCTTCAAAACCTACATGCTACATCTTAGAGCTCTAGCTGCATTGTGAAGAGTGTGTTGTTAGGAACAGAGTGGCAGTTCTCAGTCTTTGCTTAATTCTTTTAAACATAGCCACAATGTAGGACAAACTGTCCTTCCCATACTCAGCATATGATACTGTGAGCAAATATGTCAATACTTACTTTCCCTGACTCCCTCTGTCTGCATCCTGTCAAGACTTCCTCCTCCTGAATTATCATCCCTATCCTGCCCCGCACATTTTCCCATTTTGTTCCCTGATATGTGATTGAGATCTCCCACAGCTTTACCTCTCCTCCACAGAAGAATGCTGCAATGCTTTCTTCTTACACTCCACAAACCCTACCAAAGTGCCAGTGGTGCCCTTACCATGTAGGCTGCTGATTACAGGGCTGCCTTGTGCCTCTTTAGCCTGCTGCTCTGTCTCTTCCCTTTGAACAGCCTTCATCTCCTGGTCACCCACCCACAGCATCAAGGCAGGGAGTGCTCAGCAGCAGCAAGAGCACAGTGCCACTCTGTGGAGCCACCCCAAAACCCCAAAACAAAGTTCTCTCAGTCTTCCTGAAAAGTACATATTAAAAAATCCTTCTTCATCTATGAGGTTAATCCATGGCAATAAGTAAGCATGAATATTACAGATTTATAGCCATCTTGCTTTGCAGATACTCAAACTGAAAACTGATTTCAGAACTTTGTCTTCCTGCTGAAAGCTCTTCATCCTTTCCTCAAAATGCAGACTTACTTCAGATCTGTCAGCTATGTTTTTATGGACCTTTCTGTATCCTGTTTTGGATCCAGGATTCACAACCCTTTTTTGCCAAATATAGGTCTGCTGCCTACACGGCAAGAAAACATTTGGAGATGTGACATAAAAGTCAAGATAGGAAGGTGTTTAAAAAGACTATGAAATTATGAAGGGAAAACATGGCCGACAAGACCTGTTCATGTAAATTGGTGTATTGGATTGTGCTGGATTAGACATCCCACAATGAAGGTAAATTGCTCATCTACTAGCTTTTATTTCCATGTAAAGATAGTGTAAGTACAGCAGGAGGAATTCTGTGCTATCAGATAAGCAGCCAATCTCACAACGAATGTAAGACAGCCTTCCTGCACCTCTTATTTAGAAAAAAGAAACGAGGTAGTGATGTTATGTCAGTGATAAGTGTAGAAATGAGTGCAAAGCAGGTTTGCAGCATGGCTTCTCTGCAGATTTTGCCATGAGTCTGAATTAAAGCTGAGCATTACCATTGCCACAGCTTTAACTGGGTTTTGTGTGTGTATGTATGTGTGTGTAGTTTCTTCTCAGAAGCTGTTCTAAAAATATTTACAACTGCTTCTGAGGAATGACTCAATTAGTCATGGAATTCAGACTTTCATAAATTGTAAGAACAGTTTGGAGCCTGGCTCCAAACCTGTTGAAAGCAGTGACTGGTTTCCAACTAGTATCAAAAGGACCTGGATAAGTATAGAAAGATCCATATAAAATATATATTGCTATTGGTTTTATTAAACACTTCAGAAGAGGTAAAATCCTTCCCTTAATTCCCTACCAAATTGAAGCGACAACTATTTCATACATTACACAGAAATTTACTGACATTTACAGAAGGCCAGAAAGGTGCCTTTCAAAAATCCACTCTTTTGCATGTCATTTCTCCTGTCAGATCAGAATACATTAGAATGTGGAAGAGGATGAGGTCGATCTACAGTGCAATTAAAAAGCTAGGTATAAAAGAGATCAGTGAAATGGCAGGATAATTAATATTAACATTATCTGTATTTAATTTGGCTAGCCTAACACCTTAATTAATAATTCAAATCAATTTCTTCTTCAGTGATATTTCTCAGGAAATATTTATTCTGCACATGTTAAAATTTGCCACCTACAACTTCAGCTAAACCAATATCATGAATAAAAATATTCCATTCTCTCATAGAGGGTTAGCAACACAGGCTGTTATTAAGCTTGCCTGGCACTTTGCATTATAAGACTCTGCTTCCAATTACTTATAACTGTGTTAGACTCTCACTCTCACGGTTGCCTGCCAGGTGCTACTTCAAGATGACATTTGAAAAGTTCCATTCAAAACAGTCAATTATGAAATTAAGACAGGGAAAGAAGATTTCCTTCACTGAAAGTTTCACAGGAATATTGTTCTAAGAAGTCCTTTCAAATGAAGACTTCAGTTGGCAGAAAGTCTTTCAGTACTTGAGCAGATCTGCATGCAAAGTTGATGGAGTCGGTCTGACTGTACTGGTTACATGCTGCAGCAGTGAGAGGCCATTTCTTAAAACAATCTTTAGGCTGTCAGACCAGAGATTGTATGGCCTGCCACAAGATTTTTATTACAATGGGGTATTTTTGTCCACAGAGACCATATTCCCTGACCATTTATACTGCTTTAATTTTACATTTAGCTGCTTTCCCCTGCACAGGTGAAATGAGAGCAGTCCAGGTGAACTGACTGGGCAATGGCTCCTGCTAAAATTAAACACTAGGTGTTTGGTTTTCAGATGTGTCCCTTTCCTCAGGGTCACTGCAGGGTTCTGGCCCGACATCTGTAGTTGAGAAGTGCCAACATCATTGCTAAGCAATCCAAACTACCTCATAAAGAGCTGCATATAAACCTGGTCAACAGGGAAAATTGTGGCATGTTTTCATGGTACATATGCACACACTGCAACTGCTCAGATGCCCTGCATGCCTCTTTTATCAGTCAGTCCACACTGGTCTTTTGGAGTAGGTAACCATGCTCTCATGGCCAATTTATAACAACGCATAAGCACACAGAAAGATAAAAATCTGAGGAAATTATCCTTATCTGGATACCAGGCATTTTCGTTCACCTTCCCATACCAATCCTCAAAAACAGCTATATTTACAGGTCCAACCCTGACTGTGCTCTGCTCATGTCTTGGCCTTTCCAGCCCCGAAGTTACACTACTTTTCTCTCCATGCATCCTGGGCAGTGCAAAGCTCCCCCTGCGCTCAAGGCTGGCAGGCTGGGCAGTTGCAAGGGAGGACCACGTGGGGAGGAGGGAAGAGCAAGGAAGACTTGTCACTGGCCTCACACTGAGGACATCTGCTTTGTCCCCTTCCTAATCACCAGAATCTGGCAAGGACCCTTGCCTCCCGCTCTCACAGCCCCAGCATAATGGCCCACATCCTGTAGCATCTTCTCCTATTCCTGCCCAGGAGCAGTTGCAGAGCTGCAGCGTATCCTACTCTGGTGATGTTTTGTGCCATTCAGAGGCAACAGCCCTTGCAATCAGGTGGAGTTATTCTACAGATCTTTTCTTTGGTGCCATGGACAAAGAGGATCTTCACAGCACTTCCTGCCTTTCCCAGTCCTTGTTTCAGGCCTCCAGGCTAGCTCTGCCAGCTGTCTGGATTCATAGTATCTCAGGAAGGCCAGGAGATGGTGGATATGAGAAACCAGTGAGATTGGCAGATTCTAAATAATAATAGCAGGTTCTAAATGCAGATCCCTAATATCAGGGTCTAGGAGGAATTTTAGATACCCATGTACAAAAGCATGACAACGTCTAACATACAAGTTTCCTTTTTTAAGGTGCTCTTCACTCTTTCCTGTCCCTGGAAGAACCATGGGAACAATCCTGACCTCTCTCACCATCAGTGATGGATACAGTATCTGAGGATAGGGGTAGCACATTGCCTGCCCCCATGTACTGGCCAGCTGTGCAGAAAATGTCTCTCTCCTAGAGAAACTTCCTCTACAGAGAAGGAGTACTAAACATGTTGGATCCTCCCAAAGCATGGCCATTGCATATATATGCATATGACAACCAGTCTGTGTGGGAGATAAACAAGTTATGGGGATGGAAGGTCTGACAAGGAGGGGACATGCTGGGAGCTGCAGGTGAGGAAACCTTGTGAGCATCAGGGGTTGCCCACACTTCCACTCAAATGCAGTCACAGATTATTCTGAGTTCTGGAAGGGATCACAAGGATCATCAAGTCCAACTCTTAGGTGAACGGCCTGTGCAAGGACCAAACCCACGACCCTGGCATTATTAGCACCGTGCTCTGACTGACTGGCAGCTGCACTGCCGACGTGCACTTGCTGTCAGGCTGACATCTGCCTCCAGTCAGGATGCACTTGTGATTTCATGGATGCTGCACTGTCCTGCCCCCTGGCCAAGCCTGCCTGCTGCTGCTGCTGGTGGGGCAGGGGCAGCACAAGGACACTGCAGGGCTGAGGCCACAGGTCTCCTCACACAGCGCAGTGCACACAGTGTTCTGCATGTAGGGAAAAGCTATCCCTGTTTCTCTAGATGCCTTAGAGCACCCATAAGTTGGCTGCAGGCTGCATTACTCCCTGTAAGAAGCTGCAAGGCTGGTTGGGCCATGTCTCCTGGCTGGTGGGGAGACAAGGAGGTGTGTGGGCAGCCACTGCCATGCGCAGCAGCTGCTCTGGGACACAATGGCACCTGGCAGAGCTCTGCTCTGCTCTACAGGCAGATACTGTCAGCATCAGGAAGAGCTTGTCAAATCTAGGTCACCCTGAAGCTGATCTGCAGGCGGGGGAGGAGGAAGAGGACCCGCAACCCAGGTGAATTTCTGACGTTGGGAGGGTGTGTGGAGCAAAGAAGGGCTGAAGCCTTTGTGCAGTGAACATTGCCAGACTCTGGCCTTGCTTTCAACTGTGGAGCTTTCTCAACAGCATGGGGATCTCCGTGGGGAGCATGTCCAGAGCATGGCAAAGGCAAGACCCCACAGGTGACCTTCTCTACTCAGGTTAAGGTTAAGTTTAGGGATAGTTTTAGTATTATATATATTGAGGGAAGAGGATCCTTAAAGAGATAACTCTGAAATTTTTAAGAGTATAGAAAAGTCAGAGTTTAGGAGAAAATGAAGATTATGGGTCAAACCAATAAAATTGCAACAGCAGGAAGGAGGTTGTGCCTCTGTCTTCTGAGAATTGAATGCTGAATTCTTTTTGAACCAGTTAAGGAACTGCTGTCTTGTTAGCCATGTTCCTCAGATCTTTATGTGCTCCTGAACAGATTGTAAAGAATAACTTGAGTAATTACATTGCTGATTTGACTGAACTGTTGCCAGTGTTGAGTTATTGTTAGGGTCAATGATAGATGAAAAAAGAGGGATGTTGGGGGGAATTTCTGAAGTGTGTACTTCTGGACTGTGCTCACTTTTTTTTTAACCTGGCATGTAGATAGTATACAACACTAAGCTTTTTTATAACAGAAAATGACATACTAGGAGAGAACCTAGCGTGTCTGATAACACATATGTTCAAATGTTTTCACCTCTGCTAGACTGATCAAAATTCAAATTTTCACACCAGGGGCTTAATGGAATAATTTTTTCCCTGTCACATGTAGGTGTAGTTAAGAGAGCTGAAAATATCTGTAAATTGAGCCACATTCTGAGATACATTAATTTCTAAGATATGAGTGAGTTAATGGGAGGGAAGGGAAGACAGCCTACAGGCAGAATCAGCTGGTCCCTGTGGAAAGCCCAGACTATGTGCTGGCTTCCTCTTATCTTTCGGAAGCAGAGAGTGGCTGTCCTTGCCTGCCCACCATGGGCTTTAGGAGTGCGAGAACAAAAGTGTGTTCAGTGGCTACAGAGCTGAGAGGAAAGAACCTGAACTTTTTGGCAGGATGGTGTTTCAGCTGCACAGTCAACCTGAAAAGGGGGGGAGAGGTATGTACTAAAACTGGAAAACCCATGGGGAAAGCAGTGTAAAGTCACTTTACAAGCCTCTGTTTTCATGTTGCTCCTTGAAGTTATAGGTTTTCTGGTCTTTATATCATTTTAATGCACTTGGTAATGACTACGCATATGGATTTTAATAATCAAAAAAAAATCCATGCCAGAGAAAAAGTTATTTGAAAGCTTCTTAAATCAATACTGGCCTTACCTAATCATTGCAACTTTTAGTTTCTTCACTTACTCCCCTAATATTTTCTATTTTGATTTATGTGGGATTTTTACTCTGCTTCCAGCTGCTTTTCAGTATATGGAAAGCTCAATCATTCTCTCACACAAAAGACTTTGTTACACCAACATCTCCATTCAGATACACTCAATGACAACGCCATCCTATGGCTGGCATTTGCAGTGCTCTCAGAACCACAGTACTGTGCTTAGATTGAAACTAACTCAATCGCATGAACATGTGGTAGATGTGATTGTAAGAGTAAGCAGAAGTTGGAAACTAATCATTTAACAAGTCTCCACAATCTCATTTTAAAGGAACCAAAAGATGTTAAAACAGTCCTATACCTAATATTGATTTGTTTTCCAGATGGTTCTTACTTGTGTCTTATGATACATCAGTGAGTCACCAATATATTATTTATGAAAGCAGGATGCATTAAAGTTATCTTTAGAATGCAAGAGTACCTTATTAGAAATATAATATTTAGCAGTTTGTGCAAAGAATAGAGAGTAGAGCAATTACTTCTTATGAACCTCATTTTTACAAGGTAGAAAAGAGGGTAGTAATTTATATGCTTGTATAGAGAGTGCAAAACTCTGCTAAAGCAAAGGTTGTGCTTTATCTACACTGGTGTTTGTGACTAAAGAAAGTGCACACATCAATCTTTATTTTTTGGCTTAAAAATGATTACTAGTGAGACAAGGTCTCTGAGTCATGAAACAACCAAAGAGCTACAGCACATGGTGAATTATAATACAACATCAATGTGCATTACAGGAAAACTAAGCAATTTGGGGCATTTCTGTTACAGGATGCTTAACAGTGACCTGTGGTGACTTGCAATGCCTCATGACCTGATAGATGGAACCACTACACAAACTCTGCTGGACAAATTATTCTTGTGTTCTTCCAAGGTAAATTGAAAATCTGGCAGGATGTTGCATGTTCTGAAATATATTTTAATGCAACATGAAATACATTAACCATGGAAAGGCAGGTAAAAGGTGTGTAATTCTGCTAGTGTACTTCAAGAGTTACAAGGAGTTGAAATACAATAGTCTCCCAGTAGAACAACCTTTTAGTAAGGCACAAGATGAAGGGTTAAATGAGGGGAAATTGGTCCAAAGTGACTTCCTATACATGGGACTGAGGATGAGGGGGAAGAAAGAAAAGTTGGTTGATTCTTTTTCATTGTCAGTGATGAAATAAAACCTGAGAGAAGAGCAGTCTTGCAGGAAATATTTCTGTAACTTAAAATCTCTAGAGGTGCTCAGCAATATGATTTTATCTTCCTATATTTGAACCCTACAGAGCTGGCAGGGATTGTTCTACGTTGCGGGGTAATATTTCTACCTTTAAGCTGCATCTTGTTACTTGGAGGAATGTTAGTCTGAATGAACAAGAGCTGGTCTGGTGTGCATTGTATGGGAACAGTGCAATTGCGTCTTTCCTTCTGAGTGGTTACCTCTGACAAGACTAAAGAAAAAATGAATCCTCAGTGTTATCAGAACATTTTCCTCCCTATATACTTCCATTAAGATTAACACAAGAATATCATGTCTGTTTGAAATTTGCGTAAAGGAGGGTTAAATATATTTTCTCTTGGCATGTGTCAAGTAGTTCCTGTTACTGAAAAGGCTTAGAGCTGCATGCATATTATAAAACAGACAGTTATTGGAAATTATTGGTGTTTAGTAAATTCCAGTATTAATTATTCACTAATATAATATCTATGTAAAGTAACTTTACATACTGCTTCCACTGATCAAGAGAGTATGAAATCAGTCTTACAAGAGTAAAATTTTTTATTAATTTAAGGGGCCACTAGAGCTATGATTCTATGATAATAGATGAAATTGTAGTCCTTTAAAGTGATGCCTTCAATAATTAAAAGTCATACTGTACAACTCTCAATTCACAGTATTTTGCTAGCAACTGCATACTATGTTGTTTTCAGTTTGTACCATTTGCCAAACTTTGACTTTGGTCTGGTACAATATAACAAGATTTAGAGGGAGGTTGTTTTCTTTTGAAATTAGAAAAGATAATGTATCTGCTCTTGAGAATAAGGCAAGACAAAAGTATATCTTTTCACACCTGAAGAAATCTGTATCTAGAATTTAAAAATGGATCTGAAATTTGTCCCAGAAACCTTTGCATTAGGAACAGAATTTTGAAAAGCAGCCCACTCCTGTCCTAGTTAAAGACGATTCAAAAATGTATATCTCATATATTCTCTGCCAGAGCTACCCATAAGTTGTCCAAATATTTAATATCACCAAGTGTACTGTAAAGGCAACAAATCATATTAAATTTCTCAGATTCAGAACTCTGGGTGCCTGTTCTGACTCCAGGGAGACAACTGGGACCAAGGGACCTTTTCCCAAGGCCACTCCTCATCTTTTCCAACAAGATCTAGAATGCCATTGAAGGATGCTGCATTAGAGAACCATAGATGAGATATGACTAGGAACTGCAGAACAGGGTAAAGGAGCAACTGTAAACTGGAGAAACAGCTGTGGCTTCTGCATGTGAGAACTTCTAGAAAAAAGCATTTAGAGGAGGAAGAGGAAACAATTCAAAAAACGGTGTCTCCCACTTCTCTTATATGAATGAATGAGGAACTTAGTGTTTGAAGTTTTTGTCTTCTCCTTGAAGGAAAGATTATATATATATATATATATATATATATTCATATATTCTGTGAAATATTATTTATTTGTAACTTGCTCATGTACAAGTCTCTAGCCATTCTCGGGAAGAGAAAGAAAAACATGTTTGGCTGACATTTACTTGACATGCACAGAGTTAAAACAGAAATTGTCACTAAGTGGGAGACTGTCATAGTTCCTTCAGGGTTGAATCTGGGAATGTGCTGAGCTTTGTGAAACTGTCTGTACTGAGAAGGGAAAGAGCAAGGCTTACAACATTTACTGTGAGACTTCACAAAATAATGCAATGGATTGGATTCATGCTACAGCTCCATGCCTACCTTCATGTATGACATGAAAAAAGCATGATATTGCATGAAAGGTGTAAAGTACTAAGACTTCAGCTTTAAAACAGGCACTGGATAAAGATACAAGTGTAACTACTGCAAAGATGCTCTGAATTGAGTGTCTTGGTACTGGCATTTTGTTAGCATTAATAGAATTTTAGCTTTCAGCAAGTATCAACTGCATACTGATGTACCTGATTGCCCAAATATAGCTTATCACTGTGCAAGTTTTGCATTTATGCTACAAAATTTACTGAGCTTTTAAAAAGGCAGGAATCTTCCTGATGATAATGTAAATATGATCTTCCAACTCTGACTCTGAACTGTTAGTTTTGCAACATCCGTTCTCATGTTTTAGGTGTGCTTGATGAAGCTGAATGATACTGAATAAACTGCTGATCTTTCTTCCTTGGTTCACTGATTCAAGCCTGCAATGAATTGCTGAGTAAAGTGAGGGGTTTTTCAGGTCAGGCCATATTGCATAACAATGGAAAGTTGCTCATGCCAAAATCTCTGCATGTAAACTGTCTAGACAGAGTAAACACAGAGGGTCCCTACAGGTTTTTTTTTCTCTTTATTGTCAGGACTGAAGTCTTGTTCTCCCCACTTTCAGCGCTGTTGTCTGCAGTAGTGGTATTACAGCTATCATAGGTACATTGATTCTTTCACCTGCTGTCATCAGGGTATCAATACTTGCCTTCATAGCAGTATTTGAGTTCTTAGGGAAATGACTTATTTTTCTCAGTGTTAAGACTTAGGGGTATCAGATGAGCTTTTGCAGAAAGCCAATGTAATGACAAAATTATGCATGGGAATTACCCTATGCAAATTTGCAGCTGAACGATGCAATGTCTTACGTGCTTGCTGCACCTGCTCCCCTCCCAGGTCACTCTCAGGATGCACCAGTCCACTCAGAATGCTCTCTACAACTCTTCAGCAGCTTCTGCTCTTTGCAATAGTGTTGCCATCCTGTAAGGCAAACCCAGATGAACTAGGAGATAGTGCCCTTAGTTCCTACAGAACAAAGGAAGAAAGACAGAAAAAAAATATAGAGAAATACACACATAGCTACCAACTCCTGGATTCCAGTGCAAATAAACTCCAAGAGGGCCAAGATGCTTATTTCTCAGTCAGCTTATTAAATCTTAGGCCTAGGTGGGCCCTCCCCCCAGGTGGGACTCTGGTCATTCAGCAGCTCAGGAGCTGGGTCAGCACTGCCTCTGGTGTGTGCCTGATTGATTGATTGATTGATTGACAGACACTGCGAGGTGGGATGCTCTAGCTCTGGGCTGGGGTTGTGGTGTGTGGAGCAGGGCAGTGCCTCACCAGAACAAGGTCCAACCTGCCTCTCTCCCCCACACATCCCGAAATATCTCGAGACATCCTTTCCCAGCCTCTGACACCGTGAGTACCCCGGAGTCCTCAGTCTCCTCTCTGGTGGGAAGGAGGAAGGGGGGAGTCAGCCCCGTGCCTGCTGTGCCCAGACGGGCCCAGGGGACAGCGACTGTCTGCCGAACTCAGCAGCACAGGGCGTCCATGTGCTCACCACAGCTCCGACCTTTCCCTCTGTGACACGCACATCCCTGCCTCTCCCTGCGCCTGCCCTGCTCACCGGCTAGTCTGGGCTGGTCACACTGAAATGCAAATTACTTCCTTTTGTGAAGTTGCTACACTAACCTAGTGACTTTTCATTGGTGCCTATTCATTACTTACCTTTACGAAAACTTTGGTGACATTCATAAGTAGTCCTAACAATTTTGTTTTTCGTCATTTATTCTTTAACAAAAATGTTAAATAGATTAGGGATAAATAACATAGATTTAAAATTAATCTTTGTAGGAAACCTCTATTACACATTACCATACATACATTTTCTCTTTGCAACCCCATCTTTTAAAAGCTTTGAATCCATTTAATATTTTCAGGATAAGTTAATAATTGAGATTCTTGTTTCCTAATAAAAATGTGAAATACTATCAGGGAAAATGCCTGACAGTATTATTAAAAAGAAAAAAGAAAACATTACTTATATTATTTATCAACTACATCCATAATCTAGGAAAAATATCAAGTTTGAAAAATTTTATTTTTCATAAAAGAAAGTTGATATTTAGAAGTGAGGAGTAAAATTATTTATTAATGATTATGTCAAACATTCTATTATTTGGCTAGGATTGAGATTTGATGGGTAGTTTGCCCTTTTAAAATATTGGTTAAAGATTTTTTCCAGTTCTTTGTAATTTCCCCTGTGTTTTAAACTTTATTAAAAGTCAACATACATGGCTGAGAAAGCTTATTTGATGATTCATTTTTGGTGGTTTTAAATGCATGTGGTTCAGGTCTCTTGGTTAAAAAAAAGAAGAAGACAAGAGAAAAAAAGAGATTTACTGGTTGCTGCTTTCAAATTTTTCAGGAGACTGTTGGAATGGAACCTTTCAATTCCACTCTTTAACCAGCTCAGTCTTCTCTCTTACTCGTGATGTTGGGGTATGCTCACTAAAATCAGCTCTAGCTTTTCTCTGTTATTATAAACCCTGTCCCTACCATCCAACCAGACATTCTACCAGTTAAGGGGGTTCAAAACTAACTGTTCAGTAATTTGTCCAGATAACACCACTATTGTGTCACTTCATTCTTTGTATTCAAACCACCAAAAAATATCTGTATGCCTGTATTAAATATTAGGTGTTATACGGTATACCTGTATTTCTGTATTCTAGAAAAGAAATAAGGCTCAAACAGGAGTGGATCTTTAAATGACTTTTTAAGAGAGAGAGCAACACTTTTTACATAGCCATGGAAGGGGATAGGTTCTGTTTAAAAAAAAAAACCACAGGTGATCTTCCTCAAATAAATTTCACACCTGAACCTTATTGCCTTTTTTAGATAACGTGATACAAAATCTTGAGACTTTCCTATATATTCTACATCATCTGAGTAACTTCCCACTAAAGTGGCACATCCAAATTACAGCACAGAAATCTGACAGCTCATTGAAATGCAGTGCTATTAACTCTTCCTGCATGTGCACCAGTCACACCAAACAGCATGACCTGAGACTCCTGTTATATGCTTCAATTTGGAAGTATCATGCTGAGCTCCATCTTTCACTACATTTCTACCCAGGCTTCTGATAAAACAATCTTATCAGCTAAAACAAGATTACATGGTAAAAGGAGATGCATAGCATGAACGTTTTATCCCTAAAGAATTTCTTTATTAAACTAATTTTGTTTCTCTCATTAATCCCATTGAAGATTGTTCTGCAATAAAGAAAGGATGTAATCTGCCACTGACTAATTGCTTGAGACTCTTCAGTCACCATATCTTCATTTTCAGAAGGCTTTACCCCTGTGTTCCTTCTGGCTACTTAAATAGAAGGCAAGCTGTGAGAAAACAAGGTTTGTATATCTTTTCATAAGCCTTTTAAAAAAATGCAATAAAGAGAATTCAAGTATTTTTCACACATCCTCAGCCTTGGTTTTTGAGGTTTTAATTTTCAAGCTTAAGGCTCCTCCCATTATGTGTGTTTTGATCCTGTCAGTAATTCCTTGGACAGCAAAGATATGTTTATTTGTGTTATCTGTACCTCCTGTCATTGAGACAAGCCTCAAACTGTAGACTTTCAGTTGCCTGACTATTGAATGAAGTCTGAACCCTGAACTTTGAAGAAGACATGGAAAAATAGAATTTATTGAGCCCAAAATGGTAAGAGGTAATTTGTTTAAAATAGCTGAGAAATACTTAATGTCACAGCTGAATGTTCATCTGTACACTCATCACTCTTTCTGACTAGACAGGAACCTCTTCCCCACCTCTCAGAAGAGAGCCCTGAGCAGCAGAGGCAGTCTGGTGCTCTGTAGTAAGACTCCTCTGCAAGACTATTTTGCCTGCAAATGATAATTAAATACTCATCTGGTATATGTTGAAGAGAGCAAGTAGAAGTGAGTGTTGCTCCAGCCTGTTGATAAGGAAATTTGTGCAGAAAGGAGAGAAACTTGTGTTGTGCACTTTTCTCCAATACTTATTCAATCTGAAATACGTGTGGATTCCTTAGCTGCAAGTATCCCCCTTCCCAGCTGAGTACCATCATCAGAGCAGTGAGTGACACTCGCGTCTTCGCTGAATAGTCCATTGAGCCGTGGATTTTTTCATGCAAAATGAAACAGCTTCTGCAAAAGAGACAAACATAGCACTTCACCTTAGACTACCCAGGAGTCTGATTGCTGGATATCCTACAGGGAATTGGGAGACAGGGATTTGAGATCTGTCAGGCAGAGGAGGCAAATAGATCATAGATTTTTGGGTGAACGCTTGAGCTGTTTGAAAACAACAACTTGAGAGATGACAATACCTCTTCGAGCTGTATTCTTGTGTAAACCTAATTTGTTCAGGTTTTAAATTGTTTCTTCACCCAAATAAAAGAAACTTGTCTGTGAATCCTGGGAGGATTTGTGTAAGAGAAATTCATCACTGCAGTGGCTGAAAAAACATTTCTATTCATTTCCAGAACAGATCTGTCGGTGTAAGGACCACTACTATCAAAACCTTTGATAATGAAGGAGTTTGATCATGATCAAGATTTGGCAGTAGCATAGTCAAAATTATTAAGAGCAAAATTTTTACAAGCTTTTTGCACAAGCCTGCCTTCATCTTGCTGCACTCCAAACTCTAAACTTAGAAACAAAGTAAGAAAATGCTGTTTATTCCTATAGGGTTATTGTGAAGTACTGAAATACTTCACAGTAATGAAATTCCATAATGAATACCATAAATAAAATTTTTAAAGTAACTTCCTGTAGATAGCATTCAGTGCAGTGCATACTGTGGTGCTTGCTTCTTTTATGATAGTTCAGCACCACCCCTTATTGAGCATCTTAAGGTTATTATGAAGTTTTCTCAATACATTTGTATTGACACCCTTTAAATCTTTGGCTTAATTTTTCTTTATGGAGCTAGTTCTAAAAGCTGTAGAATTCATTATAACTGTCAACACATCTTTGCAAAGTTGACACATATTACTGACCATCTGAAATGGTTCTATAGGTTTGTGACTTTCAAAGTAATACTAAACATTTACATCTCTATTAACCAGTGTGCAGCGTGAAAGACTGTTGAGAATGACATTGAGAACAATATTTTATGCAAGACCATATATTGTGTTAGCTTGTTCTCTATGTTTTAAGGCAGATAAATCTTCCTCTTGCCATCTGTTAGTGGGTGAGGGGATCAGGCAATGGGCCATAAATTCTCTGTACTTCAGCTACCAAACCACCTCCCCAGTCTCCTCTTACCAGCCACGAGTCATTCTGCTTCTGTGCTGCAAATATGCCACAGGCCTGAGTGCAGCACAGGAAGGGTGAAACGAGTTTATGTGGCCATATTCTTTGTTCCCACCATTGAGAGTGTGCTACATCCCACAGTTCTAAAACAATTTGTTAGCTTCACTGTAGAAACTTACCTCAGCCTTACCTAGCAAAAAAAAATTCCAAACTGTGTAAGTGCAGAGGTACGTCAAAGGTAACCCTCAAAATAAATGTGCCCTTTCTGTGACATATCCTCTTAGACAGCATTTGTCTTCACTCCATCATATATTTGTCTGATTCACTTTCCTGTACCAGAATGGTATCTACTGGCTGCACTGTATTCAAACTCACTCAGTGAACAGATTCACTATACTCGTAAATCAGTCACTGGGACATGTTGTCTTGAAGTGTATTCATCTTTAAAATACACCATGCTCCTGTCACTAATCTGATAAACTGTCATTGATTATATTCAGGGGAATATGTTACTTTAGACAATATGATCACCTAGTCCTTGTGAAAACCATCATCTTTCTTTCCAGAAACAGTGAAGAGTATGACATGGAAACATAAGGAATATATGATTTATTCTCTGGTTCCCTGAAAATCTTGAGCAGTGATTTTTGTCTTCAGGTGAGTGATAGAGTTGGGCTTTAACTTTGGATGTAATCTCTATTTTACCTGTTGTCCATGGGCAAGAAATCTATATTGCCACAGGAATTCAGCATTACACACAGAGATGTTAAAATTATACTTCTGCTGCAGGAGTGAAGGTCTAGCTGGCCCTTGTGTTTCCTCCCAGTTTGTTTTGTAAATGAAATGTATTAAATTGCAGCCTTGCTCTGTCCATTCCTCTCTGTCTGTGCTTTTTGAAAACTTCCAAGGCAGGAAAACAGCAGGAGTTCAAGAAAGGTGATTTTTATGACATATCCAAGCAGAATAACTAAGGACAAAAAAAAATGGCTATAGTGCCACTCCACAACTTAACAAATGTCAGAGAATCCAGAGATGAAACCTACTGGTTTGCTTAAGTGGTTCCCCTTATTTGTGAACGTCATCCTCAGGTCGCAAACTCTGAGGATGGGGAACAGTGGGGAACTCTCTATGGGAATTATGAGCATCTAACACAGGGCTATGTATTCTGGAAGACATCTTAAGACTGGTAGTGTACAATGTGAGTGTCACACACACACACATTGAAATAGGCCTCAGCAGCTTAGTTGAAAACATAGAGGAAGCCCATGTTGCAAAAGAAATTTGAATTCAAGTCACCAGAAAGACCCAAAATTCTGGGGTTGTTATTGGTTTTTTGGTTTGGTTTGCTTTGTTTTGTTTTTTACTGTCAATCAGTATATTCTGATCCATCTGATCAAGGTGTTGTATCATTGATGTCTCATGTCCCTCAGTCTAACTAGTTTTAGTTTAAAACCGCTTCCAAAGTATTTGGTCACTCAGTGGGATTGTCAGAGTCCAGCTCTCACATTCATTAATTAAATAGCAAACAGGAATAGACCATGACAGCATATTCAGCTGGGTTACTTTCTGTTGAAGGCTGATGAGGATTTCACTTCAGTAAAGATAATTGAAATCAATCATAATAGAATTTAAGTTTGAATTTGTGAACAGTTAGGATAGTAAATAAACTACTTGTAGGAAAGACAAAAAAAAGAATACTCACCAGTTTCTACGTGTGTGCTATCTTTCTATGTGTGTTTCAACCCCTTTTCAGAGTTCACAGTTTCTTTTGAGTTGTACAAATCCTTTCATTTTCTTCACAACGGAGCAAAAAAAGCAAACCAACAAATTATACCCAGAGGCAGAAAAATATAACCTTAATGAGAGTTAGAGCCTTCAGATGAAAATGTGCAGAGATTCCAGCATGTTTTATAATTTATAACAATGAAAATTCTGATTTACAATATTAGTATCATTTATAAAATTTTAATCAAAAATTTATTTGATTCACAATCTCTTCCCCGTGTTCACCAATCTCTCAGGAACTTCAATAATGCAATTTTTGACCAAGGCTGCCTAGAGGTCAGAAACAGAGGAAAGGAAAGGCTTCTCCATTCATTGGTTTTCAGCCTTGGCTTTATAAGCAGACAGGTTGCACAATCCTGCCAATGAAATTTCCTGATTCTTTTTGTTTTGTCATACAAGGATCCTCTTCTCTTTTTATTGTGTGCCTGTATATATATATATATATATATATAT
>VWZV01011705.1:426897-500622 GCA_013397155.1 Irena cyanogastra
AATTTTCAGCAGCTGGGATATATTTTCATTGTCTGAGATCAGCCATGTCAGTTCTGCAATCCAGTCATTCCTTTTTTTACCTCCAGACAGAAGTACATTGACATAATGATGCTGCCTTTACCAGACAAGCATGGCTGTGGTCTTCCTGATCCTAAAACACTTGTTTGATTTTCAGTAGCGCTAACAGCAAAACTTCCATCGCCTTGAGATTTTGTCAACAAACTCCCAAGGACACACGGGACAGCTAGCAGCTGTAGTTAATGCTTCATTCTAGGTAGTTTTTCTTAAAGCTTACACAAAACATGCAAAAGAAATTTGGCCAAGGTGAAATTACCAAATCTCAAGGCAATTTTTTCACAGCAGTATCGTGAGTGAAGTCCTTAAGAGGCACATTCCATCAGGTAGCCAGATTTCTTCATCTTCATTAATATCTCAACAAACTCTGCAATGCATGAATGTTTCACAGTCTTTTTTGTGCCCTCCTTGCCTTATAACATCCTCCATGCTCCTTAACACTGCTTTTGCTGGATGCCAACCCTGCATGATGCCTGAATACAAATGCTGAAATGCCACTTCAAGTACATACCCTGACCAGCTATTTTTGGGCAGCCTATATGTCATTATATAACGGCACATATGCTATAGATCTAGATTTTGGTTTAGCTAAAATAATTTTCCTCAGTGGCTCGATTTTAAATTTTGCATTTGTCCTTAAACAAGCTCAGAAGGAATTTACCTTTTGGCTTACTGCAACTCTGTATTTTTCTGCCAGAGTTAGAATATCAGGGATGACATGTAGCATTTAAGATGTGAGATTTCACGTTTATTTTTCAATTGGTTTATTTTGCATTGTTTGTTGATATTTATTTTAAGTGGTGGCACCAGTTTTCTAGGTGGTCAAAAAGCTGAGCTTTCCAGAGCTTATTGAAAATTCATAAGGGTTTATGAAATACTATCATGTCTTTCTTTTTTAAGAATATAACTAATTTTCCTTAGAACAGTATCTGTAAAATATTACTATTTTCAGCAAGTTTTATTTTGTAATAAAGGCTACTTAAAACCTTAAATTTTTTAAATTTGGTTTTGTTGTTTGTGGTTTTGCTTTATAAATCCACATGGGAATTGCATGGAAGGAAAAATTTTAATTAGTTCCAATGCTGCATTTTTTTCTCCATTATATATTCCTGTTGGTTATTAGAGGCCCACCTTTTAAAGATGGTCATACCTTGATTGCTGTTAGCTTTTACAATAATGGAATATATGAATTTCTGTAAAATCATAGATGATCTCAGCATATTTCTAGTCTTTGTACTGATTTACAGAAGACAGCCCATGGCTCAGTCATGTTGGTGCCTGCCTCTGGCCAGGCTCTGCTGACTACCAAAGCCTCATCTTCCTTTGTAAACAGCCACATGGCTTGTTAGAGATTACCAGGGGAAAGCAAGGGACAATATCAGATTGAATATTGATCTCGAAATAGTAAGCTGCACTTCTCTCTTCAGTTTTTAATAGCAGCACTAATAGCGCACTGCTTTTACTGCTGCACTCTGAGAGGCAGATGCTTCCAGCAGCTTCCTGGTGCCGAGTACTCCACACATGCATTTATTCCCACATTAAAAATCTCATATTCTCTGTTTATTTTGGGTATGCGCTACAATAATTAAATAACAGAAAAGCTGTGATTTTCTATTTCACAGGGGCTAAGCTTGAGTAATGTTGAAGGAAGCCTGGAACTGATCTACATTTAATTTTATTACTGAAGAGAACTAAGACAACCTTTCTGAAGCATTTAATACATTTCCATAGTAATACAAGCCTGTGACTGATTTTATAACACATTGTTCCATTATTGGTGTCTTTGAAAACAAAGCAAATTAATCTCATGTATACAAATTTGTGTAATGCGTGAAAGTAATTCAAGAACTGCAAAAGTTTCCTATACACTACTGAGAACACCTCACAAAAAAATTTTACAGTAAAATGTTCACTTCCAAGCCCCCAACTGCCTGGCAGAACTTTCAGTTAAAAAAGTCAAGGATGGATATTTAAATTCAATGTCTAAGAAAAAAACCTTCAAAGCCCACAAAGCCCCAAAGGTAGATAACTTCACATTGATTGGGAGAAAAATATTGATTACAATAAAGAAAATGTCTAAGATTATGGTTGTCAACAAATTTCAAATGCTGGAAATGCTGAACATACTCTGAGTAAAATCACATTCCATATTCTTCCTATATTAGTATATAAAGCTATTTTCTTTTCACTTTAATAAGGAATTAATATAAAATTTGTTGTTTGAAATCCAGCTATATTTTGAGTTGTTTCTCCTAACAATTCTATCTCTTACATGCAAAACCTTTCTGCAATAAAGAATGCAGACCTATTCACTGGGCGACACTTGCGTTGGTGTCAGTGCATTTTCCATGTAGCAGTGGCAGGATGAACCCTTCCAGCCATGCTCTTATCAAACTCCTCTAGCAGGAGAATGTAGAAAATCTGTGGGTTGTCACTGCTTTCCTCTCATGGACCAAAAACTGCTGCTCTGAGCTGTTAGCAACACAAATGGGTGTTTGACATGGTCAGGGAAGGAGAAAACATGTCATAAAGATAATGAATTATAAAAGGATGTATTCCCAAGAGTTTCAAACCACTCAAGCCCACTGGTCATTTCTTATGGAGCGAATGGTGGCAAAACCCCTTGGGTGCTAAATGGAAGGTACAGTCATTGATAGCAACCACCAATTATCAAGAATTGTGGGATATGGTTAGACCCTCCTATAGAAATCTTAGAATGGCCCCTGCATAGATGTCTATGTATTCAGGACTTAGATGAGAGACAGGATTTTGGCCACTGTGAATTCCAGTTCAGGGAAACCTATTTATACCAAGGCTCCAAAGTCTTAATGCTTAATGACTATTAATGGTGGAAGTTGGAATTTTTATATAACATTTTGGTTTACCAAACGTAAAGAAAGTTTTTGCTGCATAACCCTTAAATTCTAAAAAACAGCATCACACCATCAGCTACCTCCAGAGTTAACAGAGATCACACTCATGGTTGAAAGGATGAATATGATCCATCCTGGGGATCACACATAATTTGCTACAACTGAATTTATCACAGGCATTATCTAGCCCAGCATACTGTCCCAGCAGTAACAGAAGGAGGTACTTTTAGAAGACAGTATACAAGACTAAAATTTTGAAGTCTGTTCCTCTAGTACTGTCCTAGAATTCACAGCCTTGGATTCCAGGTACTGAAGGCACTCCCTGCCTTTCACACACATGTTGCCTATGGGTTTTGCTGATCCTTTTTTGAACCTGCTGGTCTGCCTACAGAACTTACTGGAGTTATACTTTCCAGAAGACCACTGTCCACCGTGTCCAGGTGAGGGACTGAAAGTACTTTCTTTCATCAGTACTTCAGTATTTTCATGGAGTTTATGCAGTACTGTGGGATTTGGTGAAAAATCATTCTCATTCACTTTTTGCTGTGTGTACTGCTTCCACAATTTTGTAAATCCCAGCCACATGGCCCTTCATGCTTCTCTTCACATGGAAGAATCCCAGCCATTTCACTTTCCCCTCACGAGGCAGTTGTCTGCTCACGGCAGTTGCCTTTCTCTGTACCTTTTCCAGCTCTGTCCTTCATGGTCACAGATGAAGCTCAGCCTCCTCTCCCAAGGATGCCCAACCCTTCATTGTTTTTTTTGACCACTGCGACGCATCAAACTGGGAACTTCAGAGAGTGGTCAACAATGACTCCAAGAGATCATTACTGAGTTGTAGCTGAAAACTCTGAGCTCAGTAAACATTATTTATTTAGACTATTTTCTCTAATCCTATTATCATATGCCTTGTGAATCCTTCTCTTTCCCCTTCATTCCAGGGAATCCATGTAACAGTCTCAGTTATTCCTTATGGAAATCCCACATTTGTCTATCCCTCTGTCTTATTTTCCTGTTCTAACAAAAATGTTCTTTGTTTTCTGTTCTCATTTGCTCCAAAAGCAGTCTCCACAGCAGATGGATTTATGTGCCCCACATTCACATGCCAGAGTTCCCTGCTCTATTACCAATACCACCATTGCTATTCCCACCCTGGAATTTCTGTACTTTCAGTTTGTTGGGAGCTGATCCCCTTTCCAATCCAATAGCACTATGAAGCATCAATCATCTGGTTTTATTTTGTGCTTCTTCACTCTAACCCAAAATCTCTTGCTTCGAGCACAACTTTACACATATTACTCACACAATCTTTTCTGATACTCTGAAGAACATCTCCCACAGACTGATAGCTGGATTCTCTCTGTGCATGTCTCTCGTGATGCCACATCCTGGTCTGCATCAAAAGCAGCATGGCCAGCAGATCAAGGGAGGGTTTCTCTCTCCAGTCTGGTGAGAGCAGCACCTGGAGTACTGCATCCTGTTCTGGGGATCCCCAACATAAGAAGGACGTGGATGCCTTGGACTGAATCCAGAGAAGTGCTACAAGAGGGCTGGACTACTTCTCTGAAGACAGGCTGAGAGAATTGAGGTTGTCCAGCCTGGAGAAGAAAAAGCTCTGGGGAGAACTTAGGGCGACCTGCCTGTACCTAAGGCAAGAGTTTTGGAGAGGGTCTTTACAGGGACAGGTAGTGGTAGGACGAGAGGTAATAGCTTTAAACTGAGAGTGGGGTTTAGATTAGATATTAGGAAGAAATTTTTTCACTCTGAGAGTGGTGAGGCACTGGAACAAGCTGCCCAGAGAAGCTGTGTGCATGTCCCATCTCTGGAAGTGTTGGAGAGGCCAGGCCCAATGGAACTTTGAGTGACCTGGTGTAGTAGAAGTTGTCCCNAATAGCTTTAAACTGAGAGTGGGGTTTAGATTAGATATTAGGAAGAAATTTTTTCACTCTGAGAGTGGTGAGGCACTGGAACAAGCTGCCCAGAGAAGCTGTGTGCATGTCCCATCTCTGGAAGTGTTGGAGAGGCCAGGCCCAATGGAACTTTGAGTGACCTGGTGTAGTAGAAGTTGTCCCTGTCCATGGCAGCTGGATTTAACTGGATGACTTTCTAGGTACCTTCCAACTTATACCATTCTATGAGTCTATGATCGGTCTGTGATACTCAAACATCCAAGTTCTATACCTTGAAAATAAGCTTTGTCTTATAAGCAGAGAAAAAAACAAAAAACAAAACCAAAAAACAAAAACAAAAAAACCCCAAACAAAAAACAAATTCTATCTACCGCACAGGAAGCCTGGGTACTCCACTATGTGGAAAAATTCCCTACGACAATGAACTCGAAAGGTAAGGGTGCTAGGATGTACCTTTGAGTTACAAAAGGAGACAGCAGAGAATCTGAATATTGATGTCAAGGAGAAAGGTGAAAACAACGAGAGGAGACAGCTGGGAGGGCTGAGGTGAAAGTCTGAGAGCCAGAAGCAATCAGTGGTATGTCGGAGCCTCAGTTCATCAGCAACAGGGAATTATAGGGGATATATTTGAAAAATAAAGATTCACTAGAGCCTCCTCAAGCAATCTGAAGAGAGATTGATAAAGTGCTGTGCTTTGCATGGAGTGCAAAGCTGCATATTTTCTGGGCAATAAGGAATTGTTCCCCTCCTGTCTCATGGGACACAGCAGAACAGCAGATATTTAAATCTTTGTTGCTGTGTAGGTACAAAATGCAACTCTATGGATATTTCTGCTGAGCAAAACTTGAAGAAAGGAAGAGCTTTCAATATTCAGATGGCTGTCCATGTCTAAGTATAGTTCACTGGCTGGTACAGCAGATGCAGCCACCACTTGCTTGCTAATGTCCAATTTGGTAATCTGCATCTGGGTGATTATGGTCTTTTGAATGCTGGAACTTACTATCTTAGGCTTTATATGTGTGTATATATTATTTTTTATGCAATTTACGACACTGGTTTGGGTGAGGAAAATCCATATATGTTTGTCTCTTGTTGTGAAAAGCAGCTATACTGACAAGTTCTAAAGAGGTTCCTTATAAACAAAGAAAAGTGTGAGAATTATAGTATAATTACCCATATAGGGTAGATATGAGGAGAATGATAATGCAGACTGCAGAAAAACCCATGTTTTCTTCACCAGTATTTTAACATTTGTTCTCATGATGAAGAGTGTTCTGAACTCCCTAGACAGTAAGAATCCCCAGCTGGAAGCTACTCTCCTGAGACTCAGGACATCTTTCAGTCTCCTGATTTACCCAGAGCTGTATGATGGTAAAGGTGCAAACTGTTCTAGGAAATTCTCCAGAGGCTGCCTACTGCTCCTGCAGAGATCCAGATGCAGCCAGAAATACATTATCCCACTGTTATCCCAAATCTGAGTCTGCATTCAGAAGACTGCCTTTTCTACTTCCCCTGCTGTCTATCTCAAGATCAATAGCTTTAGTTGAAAGAATTATGTAACTCCCCCCCTCACTTTGTGCAGTTATGCCTCCTGCATACAACTTTTTATATTACATAGTGTAATGGCAGCTGTTAGACAGGGATTAGAGAATATAATGTATCTCATGTCTTAGTGGAACAGAGAACGAGGAGAATGAGGAGAATTAGTGAGTATGTGTAGTGGGCTGACCCTGGCTGGATGCCAGGCACCCAATAAAGCCACTCTCTCTCACTCCCCTCCACAGCTAGACAAGGAAGAGGAAATAAATATAAAAAAGGGTTCATGAGTTGAGATAAGGACCAGGAGAGATCACTTATCCAATACCATCAGGGGGAGAACAGGCTCAAGTTAGAGACATTAATTGAATTTATTGCTAACAAAATCAGAGTGAGACAATGAGATGTAAAATAAAACCTTGAAAACATCTTCCCCTTCCTCCTTCCCAGATCTACCTCATCTCCCAGCACCTCAGGGAGGCAGGGAATAGGGATTATGATCAGTTCATCACCCAAGGCTTCTCCTGCTGCTCAAGGAGAAAGGTGGGGTCCCTCTCACAGGAGACAGTTCTCCATGAACTTCTCCAGTGTGAGCCCATCTCACAAGCAACAGCTCTCTGTGAACAGCTGCAAAGTGAGTCCCCCCACAGACAAACTCCTCCCAACATTGCTGCAGTGTGGGTCACTCTTCCATGGGGTGCAGTCCAAGGACAGGCTGCTCCAGCCTGGGAGCAGGGCCCTCTCTCCACAGGGTCACAGCCTCCTCCAGGCATCCACAGCTCCAGTGGTTCTCCTCCACAGGTGCAGGTGGATCTCTGTATCCCTTTGGACCTCAACAGGCTGCAGGGTCACAGATGCCTCATCATGGTCTGCAGAAGAATCTCAGCTTCAGTGACTGGAGCACCTTCTTTCCCTCCTTCTCCACTGACTTTGGTCTGCAGAGTTGTTCCTCATATACTCTCACTCTGCTCTTCCCTGGCCACAATTACAACTGCCAAACTTTGTTAAATTTCTTCCTAAATCTGTTATCACAGAGGCATTAGCAGCATGTCTGATTGGCCCAGCCTTGGCAAGTGGCCCATCCATCTCTGAAGCCATCAATGGCTCTGTTGGACGTGGAGGAAGCTGCTAGCTGCTTCTCACAGAAGCCACCCCTGTACCTCCCCATATTCCTGCATGTCCCCTCCCTCTCCCTTCCCCTATACAAAAGCTTGGCCTTAAAAACCCAAGACAACCTGATTCACTCCCTTTTTAATGCTATAATCTTTGTGATGTCATCTTTCGTATCTCCAAGTACTGCAGTAGTTACCTACACAATCTTGTCTAATAATCTATCCCACTGTATGTCAGTCTGCGAGGGAAATTGCTTCCTTGCTCTCACTTTATTTGACAGTACTGACAAGTAACACTTCCTTTCCTGATTATACCCACCTACATGTAACTGAGGGTTTTTTCTGCAGTAGTTTTTGCTGAGGGCTGTGTTAAAGTTCCGATAGGGATAAACTTCCAGTGATCTCTCATGTCTAATGAAATAAATGAAACATTTTGAATGTGGTCTTGAGTGTACACACTATTGTACATTATGTCATCAGAATAGCAAATTATCATGATGCGGATGTTCTCCAGTATTTTTTTCTTAGAAGTAGTTTAGTATTCTGTAAAGATGCCTTTTTAAAAATTATTTTTTATTTTTATTCGTGCAGCAGCAATTTTCGGTATCCATAAAAGCAGACTTCAGTAATATGTCTGAACTCCTGCTAGGGTAATACAATTTTAGGCTCTGTAATATCTATATAAATCTAAAACAATGTGGTGCTCTTATGTTTATTCTTGTCGGTCTTTTAGGAAGGTAAAGAATGATAAGCCACGGCTTAAAAACCTCATCGGAAATTCCCATTCACAAATACTTAGGCGGCTTTTAATTTCAACAGCTCTCAGTTTTGAAACACAGTAATGTCAGTGAGAGGCGATCATGTAATTTCTCTTGCCGCATAGATCTTCCAGCCTAGAAAATTATATTTAGGAGGGCTGTTCTTCACGCTCTTCCCCTCGGACTTGCCACATTCTCATCTGACTGCTCTGAGCTTCACGGGAGAGCTCCTGAGTGTTTGTCACTCCGCAAGCCTCGTCCGCACAACCTAAAGCCTCGGAACAGGATGGAGATGTCTCCAGAGAAACGCCGCACGAAAACGCCGCTCGGCATCCTCTCCCTCACTATCTAGAACTCATTCCTGAAGCTGCTGCTTCACGGAGTGGCCTGGCCCTGAGGTAAATGGCCCGGCCCGAGATACGCTCCTGGCCCCGAGGTAAACGGCCCGGCGCTGGGGTGAAGGGGTGCGGAGCCCAGCAGTCGCCCCGTCACACGCTCCCCAGAGCGCTCCCAGCGCCCTGCGCACCCCTGCGCCCTTCGGCGGCGGCAGCCGCAGCCGAGCACGCCGCAGCGCTCCCGCCGCAAAGGCGCGGGCAGGACGCGGGCGCGGTGGCGCAGGCACCGCCGGCATCACCGGCACCGCCGGCATCGCCCGCTCACAGAGCCTCTCCTCCGCTGGCTCCGCGGGCAGGAGCCCCGCGGCAGCGCAGGCCCCGGCTGCAGAGCCTCTCCTCTGGCTCCGGGGGGGAGGGCCCGCGCGGCGGGAGGAGGCGCCCCTTGCCCGGGGCTGCGGGGACCGAGGCGGCCGCCGCCCCTTTAAGCTCCAGCTGTTCCTTTCTGCGGCGCCTATTTTTAGCGCGTCCTCTTGGTAGCATCCAGCTCTGCCCCCTCTCTCTCCGCGCTCCCCCGTCCCCCCCCCGGTGGTAGGTTCCGCACGGCGGGGGGACTGAGCATGTCCGAACGCGCTCGGCAGCGGCCGCCGCGCCGGGGCTGCGCTCGCTCGCAGCGCGGGAAGGAGGGCGCGGGCGCCGCCGCCGCCGCCCGCAAGTAAGTTTGTCCGCGGGCGCAGTGNGCCCCGCGGAGAGGGCGCGATGCGAAAATACCGAGCGAGTGTCGGCGCAGCCAGCGCACCGTAAGAGTCAGCGAGGCTGCGGTGTTCAAAGGAGTTTCTGATTTAACAGATGATACCGCAGGGAAAAAAACGGTTTGCGGAGCGAAACTGTAACGACACAGTTTTTTTGCCCTCTCGTGTGACAATTTATTCTAAGTGTTCTTTCAGTTTAGAAGAGGTGCAGTGTTTTAACTTATTGTCAATGACCAACAAATACCGAAGTATGCCTCGAGATTTTTGCCTCTGAAAATGGGATTTTTATGTTAATGTTAAAAATGCTTGTTTAGTTGTTCCATTCACCTGTAAATGGGTTTAACGCTACGTGTTCGTAATTCTAGGCAATGTAAAGTTTTTCACTTAACGTTGAAAGCGGCATGGTGTAGCTGGTTTCTTCTCCTGTGCTCTAAACCGAGGAAAGGTTTCAGAAGTTGCTTCCCTATTGAAAGGAAGCTTTTTGATGTTTGCGAAGTTGTATTAAGATAGTTTTCTAATTAAAATCATAATAGAGGAAGGGGAATTTGAGGAGCTCACCGTGTCACTGGTGAAAAAATTGGACTGAAGGCCGGTAAGGTGCTTTTGGTGGACTGTCTGTCTTAATTTTCATTTGGCTATGCCTGTAGATGTTAGTCTGATGACCCGACTTTTAACACTTTTAAACCATGCTTATCTTTGCACAATGATTTAGATTTAGTGTAGTACTTAGACGTGAACATTCATATAAGTTTAAATGTCTGTATGTTAAGCCTCGTCAGAATTTAGGTGCATTTAAAAATAGTTACAGACACAGAAGATGCCATTCCTACTGTGTACATTCTCGAGTCTGTTAGTTAGCGTTATGCAGTGGAGGCGGGAAGGCTGCTGGATTCCGTACCTCTGCAACTCTTCAACTTTTCCCTTCTCCCAGATGAAACTCCCTCACCTACGCCCTCCAAGGCAGCGCTCCCCGAGAGTAACAATTGATCCGTGGGTTTCTGAAAGCCAGCTTGTGTGATTCGGCTGTGGTTTGTGCACAAATAAACTGCTGTCCTGTCAGCTCCATTTTTATGAGTATGCAATGATGGGGGAAAATTGAATCCTTGAGTTGATGCTTTTTGCCTGCTGCAAAAGACCACAAGAGAATGCAGCAAGAAAGAGCAGTCTATGTTGACAGCATAGTGAGAAATAAAAAGGGAAATTCTTGTGCAGAGCAACCTGCCATTTTTCTCATATGATTAGATTTGATCTGAAATAATACCAGGTATTTTTAAAAATAAATTTATTTAAAATGAGAAATCGTCAAAGTCGCAATGTTAAAAATGCCTTTCCTTATGTTCTTGGAGTAATAATTTGTTTAATTATTTGGGTTATATTTTACTGTTAGGATGTTTTAATACTATTTATTTTAGTTCCAGAGCTCATACATATTAATAGAATTATTTCAGCATTCTAACCAGATAAGGATTCTTTGATAGTCAAGCATATGCTAATAGAGCATATAAGGATATCCTTAAAATTTATGATGTGAATTATAATTCTGCATCATCTCAGTTGATTATTTTTCCTTGTTCAGGTTTGAGCCCAACTGGTGGAGATGAGAAAATTATTATAGTAACCGTGGGGTTACATATTGGTTGTTTGAGAATGTCTAGTTAGCAGCTGCAGTGTTTGCACAGCTATGTTTGCCTTTAAGCAGGAAAAAAAAATTAACTAATCTTCTTTCTCAGTGCATATCTTTCTTTCTGTGAAAACTTTTTTTCTCCACTGTTTGCTTAATCTAAAGAAATATCTTCTGTGGATTTGTTTGTTTTTAGAAAGTGTGTCATCTTGCATTGTAGGAAATATACATACTTACTCTTCCTGGGTTTGGGAGAATAACAGAACTATTGAAAGAAATGTAAAAATACTTTTTTTTTTAGTTGAATTTCATTTAAAAACTACCCCCCTCCCCAAATCCCCAAACCCTGATAATAATGCCGTAATTTTTTTTTTCATAGGGACGTGATGATTATTTAAGGCTGGTAGCAGAAGGCGATAGTCTCGGATTGTCAGCAGTAATGATCATGAGCTAATTCGCAAGGTCTTTGTTGATGAGCTACTGTGACTTCTTCGCCCTTTAGTGAGTTGCTGTTGTTTCTTAAGATACTGTAGCAAAAACATTAAACTATGGGTACTATTGAAACATATGGGAGGTGACAACCTTACAGAACCGAACAGTTACTACTGACAAGCATGGTCGGGTGTCAGATTAGCACAAGATTGTTACATGATTGTGAATGGCTTAGCTCAGGAGATATTGATACTTTTGTTTAAAGAGCCATTTCCTTAAACGTGGAAACAGGTCGGGAGAACTCCTTGTTCATTGCAGCGGACATTTGTTAAGTAGGGTGTCTCTGGTGTGTGAACTGTTGCCATCAGAGGCAGAAGGAGCATTTTGAGATAGGCAAAGAATTGTGCATGTTTTGAAGGTCGCGGGAAAGACCTTCAGGTGTTCAAAACAGACATTGCTCTCTTAATGTCATCAGGGGTATTTTGTGCCGGGGCCAGATGCTTGTGTGGCTCACGTAGCAGTGAGCTGTAAATTACCCTGCTATTCTAGCACCTGCTCCAACAAGTTTTACTGAAGATTAGGTATAGATACAGAGACGGTAGCTCCTGGGTATCTCGTGATGTGTCATACACTTTAAGATAGGAAGTTATTTAATCTGCAGGTTAAAATCTTTCAGAGCAGAGGCCCCTGTCACAGAAAAAACCTTATCTGTGGCTGCAGCAGTACAAGTACTGAGTTTCTCCTGTACATAAAGCTACTGCTTGTATCTCTCAACTATGCATTGAAGCAAGTGATGACCTCATGCTTTCTTACATTACTCTGGCAAAACAGAGATTGAAGACATATTTAATTTTGTTGTTGTTGTTGTTATTCTACTGTCTATTAATAGGGTGAAATGAGGGAGAGAAGTAGGAGGAAAATCATAAACCTGTGTCAGTCTTCCATCTTCCACAAATATTATACTGAGAACTAATTTGATGTTTGGCTCCCTAACTCTTAAATGTCATGAGGACCATTCAGCCCCATGTTGTTACTCCTCAGGAATACACTTATTATTACCTTTATTGATGATTGAGAAATCATGAAAGGAGAGGAGTGTTTGATGGGAGCAAAGAGAAGAGAGGACAGCTGCCTACAAGCTGGATATGTTTCATAATGGACTTCTAGCAGAGCATGAACACAGAGGAAAAACACTGCCTGTCACAAAACAAAGGATTGGACTTTCTCTGGGGTCAATGTGTAATGTCTTGCCCATGTTACCATCCCTGGGCTATATGAGGGCAAGAAAAAGTCAGGGCCCTAATAGGAAGGAGAGAATGTAAAGAAATCTCTGATGGTGAAATAGGTACAAGTTGTCTTACACTTTGTTGGTAAATCTATCCGTGGTCAATCGTGACAGATGAATGAAAGAAAGTTTGAACACTAATAGAGCTTAACAGACCTTAGCAAAAGCAAGGCCGTTTCTGTGGAAGATGGGAAATTTGTTAGGCTGTGAATGGGAGCCTTAGTTGTGCAAGATCCTCTGCTGTAGTTTACATTATTTTTTAGGTTATTTATTATTCATGTATTTACATTATTCAGTCACCGATGACCAAAGACTAACATTTTGGGTCAGCCTGGCACTTACGCCCTTTGCATCCCTGTGAAAAACAGTTGACATATTTGCAGTCATGGATGTAAGATGTTTCTTACTGACCATGTAAAACAAAGCTGTAGCAGTTCTGTATCAAACCTGGGATGACTCTGGAAATATTGTCTGCTGAAAGTGTAGGCACCTTGTTTGTTCAGTGGATACCATTTGTATGCACTTCTGTTCTGGAAGGTATTCTCACAGCCATCAGGATACATTGCTAGAATCCATCCTGTCTGTCTTCAGTGGCTGATCTCACCCACCCAAGCACCAACTTTGGAGAAAAAATATGCAACGTGCATGTGCAGCATGGCTGCTTAAATGATATGCTTTTTCTTTCCAGACATTATATATACAATTCCCATTCATTTCACTGTCAACTTGACTTGTGGAAACAGAAAAGAATTGTCTGCCTCCTGTGTTCCTTCTTATAAAATGCTTTTGGGGCACATAGATGTGAAACAAATTTCATAGGTAAAGCATAGTTCAACCAAAGTACTTGCATAGATAAATAGTATCCAGAAATCTTTACATAAACTTTATATATGACATGCATAAGACTTTGATACTATAGTCAGAACTGTGTTTTTCCCCAGAGCATAACACAACCAGATTCCATGAAGATACTTCCTAAAATAACTGTAAATACGTTATTAGATATTCCTTAATCTAACTGTAGCTATATAAAACCTTAGTAATAAATCATATTTCATAAATAATACAGAGCATACTAAAAATGTTAGTATTTATAGTCACTGCAGTGCAATTGGATTCACTTGTGAGTCTTCTTTATACCTCCTCTCTGATTTTGAATTATTAATACTGTTCTATTTCAGAAATTGATATTTGTATTTGTTGATGTAAACCCAATCTATTCAGTCATCTGAATCCTTGAGAGTTGAATTCCAAGTGGTCTTATGAGTTGTTGCACAAAAAACCAGGGCATCCATGTTGTTGATAAAAGGATATTCCAAGGTGATTGATCAATTAATATTACATCTTTTGTAGCTTCTGAAAAGAGAAACTGTAACAGCTTTTAAATCCCCTTTAGAGAAGGAAGCAACTCTTATCTAGGACTACAAGAAGCAATAGTGAGAAAAAAAGATGCAATGGGAAGCAAAAGGGTTTTTTCTTCTGGCTTTAATTCTCCATTGGGATCTTATTGTTAGTGTCCGTGGGTTTTCAGTAATTTTCTCTGGGATTACTTTTGTTTTTTCCTTCTTTTTTTCATTTTTTTCTGGAGTCACTATAAACACTAACTGCAGTGAAATATTATAGCCATAGGAGTAATGCTAAATTATTAGTAGTCAATCTCACTTCTACATGAAAACTCAATCCCCTTGTTGTACTTTCTGCTTGAATAGTTTTCAAAGAACCACGCTAATTTCATGTGTGGACTTAAACTACTGATAGAATTCCCACTCATACCTTCTGTTGCCATTACTATATCACCATGGCAAAAATAAATTGTGTCTTTCTTTGCATGCAGTTTCCATATGCCAGAAAGGATGATAGTAGCAGGAATTAGCTGGTCCATGTGGAATGCTTGACTGTGAAACTCTTTCCGTATGCAAACTGTCATACCTCCTTTTTCTTTTTTTCTTTTTTTTTTTTCACTGAGGTGTGCCTCCCTTGAAATCTTACATATCTGAGTTTGTGCTCCAAAGTAGCAAAAGGACTTAGACACTTCTAAAATGGGAACAGTTGAATAGCTAAGTGTAAGAAATTGTAAGGAAGGTTTTGAGGTGGCACTAAGTGAAGTGGCAGTAACATTTGTAAAATGAAGATATTACTAGCTGCACAACATAGCATCATGTGAGAAGATAAGTTCATTAATGTTGGTGAAATACTCTGATACTGCAGTGATGATCACCTTGGGACACATAGATGAGGAAATTGATACTTCTGGCATCCTAGCAGAGCTTAACTAGAGTTCCCTAAGGCTATAGACTCAACAACTCTGATCAGACTAGACATCAAATACCTTATCTGCTTACTCAGTAAATGGTGCTCTCTGAGTGTTGGTGGAAACAGTCTTGGTGGAAAGATGTGCAGTGCTCTCTGAGCACATAGCTGGAAATTGTGTAAAGCTGTTAATCTCTCCTTTTGGAGAAGATTGTTTGGACACTTGGTGACCTGTGGTTCTCAACTGTGTTGAAAATAGCAGCCACAGTATATGAGGTGTTGGTACCTGACGGAGTCCTCATCAAACTGCAACCAGCCTTCTGAACTGGGAGAGAAAAGCTCCTTGTACTGATAATGTGACCATGAAAGAAGAGATCTGTGTAACAGTCTCCATAATCATTAGTGACAGTAAGTAAATACAGATAGCAGCAAGTAAGACAGAATTAAGATACAAATGGTCCTGATTTTGGTGAGTGTGATACTTTTCCTTACACTCCACAAGGGAAAAAGCATTAAAATAATGTTATGTGCCTGCTGGAACTCTAGTACATATGTACATCTTGTCCAACAGCACTAGCAGAGGTCTGCAAAGTGGTTAAAGCCAGTGGTGGAGGCAGTGGTTGTTGTTGCCCAGGTGGAAGAACAGCATGGCTGGGGGGAGTTTGCAATGTCTGGAAGGAGAGTGATGCAGCAATGAAATGTAACCAAACATTGCAGGTAGGGCCTTGAAGATTATGTAGTTCCAACCCCCCTGCCATGGCACATCTCCCACTGGACCAGGTTGCCCAATGCCCCATCCAACCAAGCCTTGAACACTGCCAGTGAACAGGACATCCACAACTTCTGTGGGCAATCCGTACCTGATTTTTTACTGTGACACAGTAAACAACAAAATGTCTCACTGCAGTTCTGTCACAAACATTTCAGTAAGTGTTGCAGGAAGTTTTGAGTGAGCCTTAGATTGTACCTAGATTATAAAGCTTGACCTCAAGGAAGCTTTAAAGGGAAGGTATGGAAAATATAGTAGTATTGAGAAACACCCAGAAAAGATACCCTCACCTTCCCATACGTATTTTCCCCAAGTTCCTTTACCTTCTACTTTCCTCAGATTTCAAGATCCTGTGAGTCAGACATGGTAAAACTGTAGCACAAGCAGAATGCAAACTTGTTACTGCTGCTCCCAGTATGCTCTCAGTCACTTCAACCACTTCTGTTTCACGGGTGCACACCCAAAGGCAGAAGTTGGGTACGATTTTGTGGCAACAGGCAGTAAAAATGAATTCTCCTAATGAATTGATATGCCATCTTCTGTCACCTCCTTTGGGGAACATAAGATACCAATGGTTGGAACCCATGGGTCTTTCTTCAGCTGAGATAAAGGAAATCTTGAGGAAATATGAAAGTTGTCATTGATAGGGAGGCAATTGCTCCATCTCCATGATCTCTAAATTCCTGTAACTGCTAATTGCATCCTGTTTTCTACTTCCCCTTTGCAGTTATCTTAATTAGAACTCACGATGGTGAAAGTACCTGTCTGTTGCTGAGTGAATCCAAAAGGAAGAAGAAGGAAAAAAACCTACTTAATGTCCTTTATTTATTGCACATTTTTAAAATACTCAGTTATTTTGCAGATCAGTTTTCTGGTTTTAGTTTTCCGAATGTATATGTCCATGTAAGCCACTAGATCTTTAGATAATAAGAGGATTTAGTTTTAATGACTTTCTCTGAAAAGAACAATAACTCCATTTTCCAAAGCTATGTAAATATTTTCCAGGTGTATTAATTCACATTTGCCAAAATGAGCCAGTTTTATGCCTGTGTGAGGGCAAAACCAGTGACCAATGTGCTTTAATACCTATGAGTTAGGTCACTTCATGTTAAATGAATGTTGAAACACTGGCACAGGTTGCCCAGAGAAGCTGTGGATTCCCTGTCCCTGGAAGTGTTCGAGGCAGGGCTGGATGAGGCTTTGAGCAATTTGGTCTAGTAGAAGGTGTCCCTGCCCATGGCAGATGATCATTGAGGTCCCTTCCAACCTGAATCATTCTATGATTATTATTAGAAGGATTTTAAAGAGTAGTCTGAAAAAAGTGGGGATAAATGAATATAAATTATGCCAATCCACAGAAATACAGACTGATGTGGTGTGAGGCAGTGAAGCTGGTGTAAGCAGCTCGGAGTGTTCTAGGTACTTGTACCTGACATTTTATACCACAGTGCTTCAACAGTGGCACCATGCAAATTTCAGTGCATCAAGCATTCAGTTTCCATGCCAGGATTATATTACTCAAGTTTGTTTGGAGTTCTATTGCAATTTTAAACCACTAGTGTTTTGTCATGTGTCTTTGTGTAGGAAGATTCCCATTTAGTACAAATTGAATTGTGATAAATTAATGATTGTGACCAACTCTGAGCTGTAGGACATCTGAATCCTGCAAATGTGTTTATGCTTAAGATACAGGTAACAGGTTAACAGTCTTCTGGACTGTTCTTGGTGCATTGCTGATCATATCTCTTCACAGGTAAAGAAAGGTAAAATTATAGTATTTTCTCAAAAGAAAACAAGCTTATCATCCATTACTTGATTGTGGATTAGAAATGCAGAATTATTCCTGAAGGACTTCAGAATACAACCTTCTAAGATGCTTTCTCCAAACACACATCTATTGCCTTGTGCAAGAGCAGTTAGGAGGAACACAGGCAAGTCTTCATTCTGGTAAATCATCACAGCTAAAACATGGTAACTGTCATTGTTCCCTAGCATGTGACATTTAGAAAAAGTTTCTGTTCTTTGAAACAGTAAATTTTTTGTGTTACTTCTTTTGATATTGTCTCAAGTAGGCTCCTGGTGTTGAAGAGAACATACTTTTATTTCTGATATTTCATATATCACTTTGGATGAAGGAAAGTTTGACTCTGTGCAAATGAGTATTTGCATTTATACAATATAATAATGATTTAATGTACTTCCAAGAGTTCATGACTCCTAATTACGAAGAACAGCATTGGATCTGAGGTGACCATTTGGGTTAAAACTTCTCTGCCTACCCCAAATCATCTAGCCTGCCTCTGCATACTTTAGCTTTTTTGAATCTTTAGTTATTATGGGTACACTTTTAGTATTGCTAATTGGCTACACTGAGTTGTCCTTTTTTAAAAAATTCTGATGCAGAAAAGTAGTTTATGTGAGACCTCTAGGGGAATGTTTTAAGAATGGTTGTACTTCGGGAGCCTAGTTGCATAAAATGACTTCAGAATGGTTGGTTAAAGGTGAGCTACAAGAACAACATTTAATTTCAGCCTTAATTTAAGGTATTAACTAATAGAGCTTGTGACAAGAGACAGAAACTATGGCTTAGTTTCTTTGAGTACTATTACATTGAAATTCATGCCTAAACTTGTATTTTTTTCCTTCTTGTATGCTGTCTGTATTTGGAAGTTCTAGTTCTCATCTTTCCTATCAAGAGATGTTTTTGCTATGAATTGATGTTCTAAACCAAATAAAACTGTACAGAGCATCAGTAGTTCCTCAGTAAAACAAAGAAATTTAACCCTTCCCTTAAAAAGCTACTTTATCAGGCTCTAGAGTCTGGGACAGGGACACACTTTGACTAGTTCTATTTTAACATATGGAAGAGCTGAATAATTTTCCCTTGAACAGCTCTACAAACCAACAGGTAGTGAGAAATAGGTTCTTCCCATGGGTTAGTGAAGGGTCAGATGGTGTCCTGCTAACAGCTTCAAGCCATGTGTGGGTATTCCTACCTCCTGTTCATCAATAGAGAAGCAATCATGTTTATATTTACATATTTATTATAATTAGGTCCATGTATATTTTTTGTCTCCTACTTTCTGGGTAATTGGTGGAACTAAGCTGCCATGAACTGGATATGCATGCTACTAAAAGCATTACTTTGTAGTTTTTTCCTAATCATCTTTAAAAGCACATAAGACATTTTCTGGTGCAGCACCACTGATTTTATGAATTTTTTTTTTTTTTTTTTGCATTTGAGTGGTACCTAAATGTTTTTCACCCCAATGGACAGAATGGCTGCAAAACATAATGCTGTTGGTGGTGTGGTCAGAAGAGAGAACTCATTCTGTGATATAAACCCTTGAGTATTTTAATTGTAGTATAGATAGGAACAAATGCCTCAGTTTTCTTCTTTGAAATGTCCAGCCCAACATGGCAAGAAAAACAATTTGCAGTTTTTTTATACCATAGTATTTTGTATAACTCTTTTGTTACAAAAATTTCAAGTAGCTCTACTGTGCTTGCCAGTAAAATAAAGAGATTACAGGAACAGAGCAAAACCCCCTTTCACTCTCTTCCAATTAATTTGATTCCTGCTAAAATCCTGTTTATATTTGGGAAGGAATGACCTTGAAACATTGTAGTTCACAGTTCAAATGTTTTGGTAAATATTATCTTATATACTGGGTGACCTGAATAAAAATAATTAGTAGGCAGTAGAATCTTCTGCTTTTGAATTTCTCATTATCTTTTTAAGGTGTTCATTTTTTCCTGTCCCTCTATTTGCTGTATGAAGGATAAATTTAGTATTGTGGAATCAATAATGACATTTCCCATTCCATGGTCATAGCTCTTATTTAATGCTTTCAGCACAGTCATTTTCATAGATGCTCTGCATAATGTATCAGCATGGGCCAGATTTTTGCCTGTGACTCAGAAACTGTTGTAATTATATTGGTGCAGGCAGCTCCATCTCTTACTTATGAGGCTATAGTCGTGTTAGTGAGTTTTCTACATGAATGGAGAATTTGTAAGCCTGCACCAACATTAAATAAATAACCTCTGACAAGTGTTGAAATTTTATTTCAATTACATGATAGTGTTTGGTTTCTGTCAGAGGGCTCTGTTGTTCTCCAGCACCCCCATTATGTGCATTCATTTGCAGTGAAGGGGAGGTAATTTGTGGCCTCATATGTTCTGTTGGGAAAGTGGTGAAGTCATTTTAGTAGAGAATGTACCCTGTCAGTCTTGCTCCTCTTAGTCCCTGAATCACTTTGCAAATGCCACAGTTGAATATTGCTGGTAAAGGTGCCTAATGCAGGCAGTCTGAAATTATGTGAAAACTGCTTGTAATAGCCTCACTTTAATACCTGAAACAGAATAGAGGGAACTATTTATGCACAAACATAGACATCCTGAATCATCAGCTGTTGGTGAAAAACTCGTGTGTGCATCCAGCCAGGCAGAAAAAACAGTGACTTTCACTCTAGTTCAACAAAGCCATATGAGTTTTTAAAACTCATAGTCATGGGCTTAATTATTAAAGTGCATCAATTTTACCTGAATTAAGAGAAAGGAAGCAGTATGATTTTATATTAATGAGATGTACAAAGCTGAACTGACCACAGGGTCCAGTTAGGCATTTGCAAGGCACAGGTGTCTGGATGCCCCTTTTCCTGTGTGCTGCCTGTACTTTTTGGGATGATGCAGTTCTCAGGTTATATGTGGACATCACAGCTAAGAAGGGTAATAAGATAAGCCCCTTTGGGCTAAAAAAAGAACTGTGCTAAGCTTGAGGATGACGCACATGTAGGCTTTCCTTTGGACTTCCACCTGGAACTGCAAGAATACACAAAAACCCCCTTCCTCCTCAGCTAATGAGATCTAGGGGAGTCCCACATCCTGTTTTAATCTGCTGAGAGCAGAGGCGGGTTTCTGACCTTTATTCAGTGATCTGTCAAAATGTTTGGTGGGTAATGTGTGATGGTTTTGCTCGACCCTGATTTCAATTCCACTATTGTAATCTTAAAAATCAGACTACTAAAGAGTGGAAAAAATGTCCAGTGTCATGTTAGTAGCAGTTGAGCAAGCAGCACTGTTATTATTGCTATCATTGCATATAAAGTTGAATCTAATAATAAAAAATAAGATATTACTGAACCTTTTTGATGGTTTTCATATTAATAATGACTTGCAAAAAGAATGTTAGAACATTAAGAATCAACTAGATTTATGTTTCTTAGGAAAAAGAATAGGAAAAAATTTAAAACCAATTCTAAGTTTTAATTAGGAAAAGATTAACTGTATAATTAGCTTTATTACAAAGGCATAACTAGGTCCCATTTTATTCTTCTGCATTATAGTTGAAATGTCCCATGTGAGCATTTATAAATCTTAAAACTCTACAAATGGAGACTTGAACACCCACACCATGTTTCATTTCTGTCTTATTGATCTTAAGGTATTATCAACACTCACAAATAGATAATTGCAAATCCATCTTAAAATTGAAGTGCTTGCCATTTGCATGGTATTCTCTCATGAGGCTTCTCTGTCTGAGATCTGTCTTTTCTATTACCATTTGCTGTCACTCAGCACTTCTTGCACTTTAATATTATAGTGCAAATACCTCTGAATCTATCCAGGTTTATTTCAGTCCCTTTTCTGTTCTCATGCTGTTTTCAGTCCCAAGTCGATTTTAAGAAATGTTCTCAAACAACTTGATTGGTAAAGGTTCAGAAAGCAATAGTAACAGTTCATAATTTCAAGGTTCTCTAAAAAACCAAATAATTAGATTGTTTCTCTTTTTAATTTTTACTGGAATTACAGCTTCATAAGATAGTATCTAGGGCTTCAACAAAACTTAATTGTCATGGCATAAATTATGTTCAAAATAAAAAAACTCTAGTATTAGTAGCATTTGTAGCATTCCTAGTGATGAAAGCAAAATGTAATGACTTCAGAATATACATGGTGTTTGTGGCTCTTGTCTTATGCCAGTACATGTAATTGGCCAGAAAACAAAAGAAATATCACAATAAAAGGTTCATATGATTGGCTACTCTGTTTCAATGCTAAGGTCAAAGCAGTGTAATATCTGTGCTGATGTTTTCTACTGTTCTAAATCTTGGGTCTTAGCTGTTCCTAAAGAGAATTAAATTCAGTCATTGCCAGACATGATTTTCTGCAGTGCTAAATTCTTACTGATTTTTAAAAGTTAAAAAATACTTGGGCCTTTACTGAAGACAGTAAGAGCTGTTTGTGGTGATGATGGTTGAAGTCAGACAGAAAGTTGCATGCCGGGGCACAGTGTACACAAGACTTTATCTTTCCAGGCTCCATCATTTAATTCTGCATAGCTAAATTTGAACTTTGCTCTTGAATTTCCAATGAGGATGTCTATGAATGACCCTAACTATTTGACATACTACCTTATTTTCTTAAATTCAGACCTCACAAACACAGTGTTTTTATTTTTCAGGTTAAGTTTAAGAATGGCATCTTTTATTTTCATGTTTTGTAAGTGGCAATATGGGTAACTCAATTCAACCCTTTAACTTCTTTTTTGTTTGTGTACATGCTACAGGAAAACTAAAAGCAAAGAGTCATTGTTAGGTGTTTGGCCACAAAACTAGATGTTAGGAGCATGCTAACAAGCCCAGCATTTTTTTCTATTTTCCAGCAATCATTTCGGAATTGGTATAACCTGCTTTTAAATTTCTCTAGTTGTAGTGCTAAATTTTCTGAGTATCTAAATGTGAATCTTATGCCTCTTACTTTTGAAAATGCTGTAGGTTTTGGTCAATTACTTCCTTGTCAGTGTGATTCATATATTTTCTACAATATCTCTAATTTGACAAAGTAAACCTTTGTGCTGTTTCATTACTCCAGTGGTGAATTTTAATTTGCTTTATGTTTTAATTTCTTCTTGAGAGTGACTTTATGATCTCAGTTTTATGAGTCAAAAAGCTCCCTGCTGTGAAATCAGTCTTCTTTTTCTATTTGAGTGAAGCAAATTTCTATGTACAGGACAAGCACTGAACTGATTTTACAGGCTTTTGTTAGGAAGTTTGATAGGATTTTTTGATCCAGCTCTGGACTTGTCATACCACATTTCCTTAGAATTTCTGTAGTCTGTGTTTTAGTGAATGGTTTGATGTTAATATCTTGAGTCATTCATCGTACATGTCCTTTCAAGTGCTTAGGATAAAGATTTTTTTTTTATATGTATTTAGGGTGGTTACTGCAACCTACATTGTTCTATTCATCTCTGTGCTTCTTCCTCTGTTCAGAATGGAGTGGGTGTAATTTTGGCAGCAATATTTCATGCTACTTGTTGCTCATTAAGTTGAAAACTCCACCCAGAGAAGATATTAATCCAAACTGTTATTCCGGTGCAGTTTGTTTTGAAGTTATTTGTTTTGGACTGGGACTGCTTTGACCAGCAGTATGTTAGATAGAGAGTGACTCCTTTGGAAATCTTTTTTAGTATATTTAGGTGTGTACATACAGTTTTAGACTATTTCATGCCCTATTTGATCTGTTTTGTCTTGAGTATGTCTGTGACTTTCTCTCTCAAACATGTTAATTTTCATGTGATTCATCTATTTTCTTTTTTTTTTTATTTCGCAAAATGAAAAATAAAATTGCTTTGATCTCGATTTCTTGCAAATTCTTTAGGTTCTATTGCACATACTACTTGGAAATTATAGTTCAATTTGAATGGGAAGGTTTAATTCTTTTAATTGCATTTTAGCTGTCAGATAAAGTATTGTGTCTAGTATTGTGTGAAGTATTGTTTCTTCCATGTTCAATTGAAAGTTGGTGATTTAGACTCAGCCTTTTGTGAGCAATTTTTTACAATATTTATAATTCCTGTCATATAACAGAGGATTGCTGTGAAGTATTCGTGGAGGGAATAGTTTCTCCTGCTGTTGCTAGATTGGTCTTGAGATCTTGTTTCTAATTAACAGAAAGAAGTCCAGCAACATCCTTTCATATCAGGAAGAAAACCAGGGAAAAATGTAGCATGGAGATAAGGCAAAAAGAAAAAAAAGAGAAGTTTTCAGCAAAATCTTGGAGACGGTCTCATGAGTTGCAGTTTTTCATTTTAGATTTAATTTTCCTTTGTAAACTGCTTAGGAAAAATAAAAAGAAAATATAAGATAAGACTGTTTTTTCAGAAAGAATGATGTCTTCTTATCTTTACCTACACTTGGCTGCTGCAAAATACAATAGTTAGGTCATAGATATATAACACCGAATAAAAATGTAATAGTTTACAGATAAGTCTAATGACAGAGAAAATCTGATACTCAGTAGACTCTGTGAGTGACTTGTCCTCTTTCCTCACAGTCTCATGGGAATGTGTTCCTTCTGTGCAATCTTCCTATCTTCCAGATTTTGGAAATTTCCTTCTTGGGAATTTCTTGCAGGGATGCCTGCTAGGAGGTCCCTCTGGGAGAAGGTGTAGACTCAGAGCTTGCTTCTGCCACGATCACTTGCCATCTGGGCCACTTTGTTCACCTGCAGTTCACATTCTTAAACATATGTGCTGATATTTGTTCATTTCTATTTTCTCTCCTGTGTGTATTTGTATATTCATAAACCAGCGTGTCTTGAACAGTGATGGTTTGCATTTTCTAACCCAGGAGTAGGCTAAGGGCTTGAAGCAATGGATATTTAGTTATTAAAATGAATATGTACAGAATATGTACACCAACATTTTTCCTAAGTTCTGTATATGGGTAATATTGAGTCTTTAATTTGTATCATCTTCTGCACACTTAATTTAATCTTAGTGAAAGGAAGGATGTCCGTTCTGAAAACTACATTTAGAGCTGTGAAAAACAGCATTCACTGCAAAATGGGATTTCTGATGGAAGCAAATATGCTCCCAAACAGTAGTCCTGCTCCCCAAAAAGTCAGGCCCACTGTAATACTCTATAATGGGGTGACAGACAGGACAATCCAGGCAATCTGCTTGTCTCACTGTAATTTGCTACATATACTTAGTCCTAAATTAATCAAAATTATTATCTCCATAAACCTCCATAAGTGTGGTGTGTGCCCCAGTAGATATTTGCATTTAAACATAGTGATTCTGTCCATTCATTGCTGGCCAAAGAGTTTTTAAATTCTTTTTTGCATACATACATGTGCTGAAGGCCTTAGTTATTAATAAAATATAGTAACTATTTTTTCAACCTTCAGAAATGCATTTAGGTGACAGATGAGATTACAGCTGATGTACCTGAATAGATGAGTTGTGATTCCTATATAGCTTTTTGGAAATATTGTGCACATTCTGCTGTAAATTCAGGAAATAGACAGGCAACTCTCAGTGAAGTTTTCAGTGTTGAAAACAGGGAGTAATTTGTATTCTTTGGGCTGTATTCTTTAGCTATGTCAGGATGATAAACAGAAACTCCATGTTAATCTGACATAGTAAGGAGCTTTCAGGAAGCAAGTTAGCAGATTTGTAATCTGACTGTTTGTAAACAGATACCATTGTTGACCTTGCTCGTTCTGGATGTGCTTCATCACTGTAGCTTCAGAAAAGCATAAAGCATTTTCCCCATTACCTAAATTACACCAAAAAAATGGAAGCCAGAGCTTTCTGCCATGGATTTCTCAAATAACTGCATTATCCCATAGCTGAGGGCCTAGTGCTGTTTTCATGTTCTTATGCAATGCTTTTAATCCTCAGTGATCAGCATCCTTTAAGAATTAGAGTGTCCAGTTTTTCACTCCCATTATTTTTATGGGCTCACAGTACACATACACTTGTGCTGCTTAGAAACCACTGTGTGAAATGAATTGATTAATAGCAGGCTGTATTTAAGTGTTCTGCTGCTGGGCCTGTTGTCTTTTTCTATTACTTCTTTTATTCTTGTTTTTATTATGCAAAATAAATCATGCTTGTCATTTAGCTGACTAAAAAAAGGTGAACACCAAACTCTTAAATTCTGCTTCTTTAAAGTGCTGAGTATTAATTGGGCTTCTCAGTAGAAACTGTCTTGAGAGGCAATATGACTATATTATAATTATGTGAAAGCAAAACATCTGCAAGACTGAAGGAACATCAAGTAGGTTTGTTTTCTAATAAGGTACTTGAGAAGAAATTAAAATTATTAAAAATATATTACTGCTGTGACATGTATAATAATAATCTAGTGGCTTGTATCTTCCATTTCTCACACAGAAAGCAGAAGTTACTTAGTGGGAATCTCAGACACATCTCATCCTTGGAAGTTTGCTTGCATACCTTTTTCTGTCGAAGATTAAGCCAACCAAAACGGTGTCAGGTTGGGTAATACTGTGGCAATTTTATCAAGAAAATAGGACTAGATTTCACAAAGACTACATCTTTTTGCATTTTCCTCAACCCAGTTTATGCCCCGTCAATCATATCTATTCTTGTGTCAGTGGTGCTTTAGTTTGGCAGTGGGGTGATGGTGTTCCTGTTGCCTTTGTATGGGAAGTTAAGTCCCTGGATAGCTTTTCGTACTGTATGCCCATTCAGAGTACCAGCACTTGATCCATGAGTCCTAGCTGCAGAGTGAGAGTGTAGTGGTGACTGTGGATCTAACTACTGCTCTGTAGCAACTCGATTTCCTTTCACATGACCTTTTTACTTTACGATTTAAAAACATCAAATCCAGAAACAAGTAGCTAGCCAATGTGAATTATTCAGAAGTGCTGGCTGCAGCCAATTTCCCCTGCTAACAGAAAAGTAATCCATTTACTCTTGCTTCTTTTGTTAAACCAAAAGTATGCCTGAAGCTGACCAAAGAGCACATGGCTAAGTAATATCTTTATCGGAAGAACTTTTAATTGATTTTATGTTAATTGATTTGTGAAGTCACCCAAAGTCTTGCAGGAGCTGCTGTATTTCTTTACACTTAGTGAACTCTTGCGTCTTCTCAAAGTAAAAGATTAGGCTCTGATACTAGAGAATGTTGCACCACTGCAAAGGTGGCATGCAGCACATCATGTCGTGGCACATTGCATCTTGCAATCAGTGGACAGATATTTGTAAAGCAAAATTGAGTAACTCTATAGCAGAGTGAAGCATCTGTCACACCTACTCGTTATCTTGGCTTCATGCCTCATGCATCCGATCTCAGAGTCACTTTGCATCACCAGAAAAGCTGACAGGCTTCTGGAAGCTATCTTGGATCTTGACTTCAGGTATTTCAGTCCTTTGCTGAATCTATCGCTACTCAGTGTGGTAGAATGCCAACTGGTGCCATTTTAATTCACACTAAATAACAACTGAGTCTGTTGAGATGAATGGAATTACTTAATTGGGAGCAAAGCTGTAAACAGAGTTTTAAAATCTGATTCAAGGGAATCTGGAAGAGACCTACTGAGAAACAGGAGAATGGCCATCTTGCAGAGCACTACCGTTTTTGCTCACATTCATGTGTGTGCACAGCACCTTTGTAGGGTCCTTAATGGAAAATTTGCAGTCAGTTGTAGTTTGGCTTAACTGTGGCCCAATATTCAGGGAAGTATTTTGGATCTGAATTACTCATTTTTCTGCATAAAATTATTGGCTGTAAACCTTTTTGTTTTCTTTTTTTCTCAGCTTATTCTAATGACTACAACTGACTTCAATGGCTTTAAACTGAAAAAGAGTAGATCAGATAAGGAAGACATTTATTTTCTGTAAGAATGGTAAGGCATTAAAAGAGTTGGCCCAGAGAAGTAATGGATGCCCCATCACTGGAAGTGTTGAAGGTCAAGCTGGATGTGGCTTTGAGCATCCTGGTCTAGTGGAAGGTGTTGCTGCCCATGGCAGGGGACTGGAACTAGATGGTCTCTTCAAATCCTTCCCAACACAAACCATTCTATGATTCTGTGACTTCAGTTCAGCTTCTCCAGCCATTTTAAGCAAGTAAAATATATTCAGTGACAGTGATGATTGATCTGCCTATCATCTAAGGAACTATGAAGCAGTTTGTAGTGTGCTAAAGGCCTAAGTGTTTCTTGCTTATATTCAGTTTCTCTTTTGGGAAAAAAGATGTCATAAATGGTGGGGTTAAGGAGAGAACTGCAGAAGAGAGAGGTAAGCAAGCAATGACCAAATAAAAACTGCATAATGGAAGGAAACTTATTTCAGTTCCCTGAACATGATACAGAATGAAAAATGTTCACCAGTGTTCATGACTAAAAAGAGAAGCAGGTCATTCTGCCTTTCTTCCCTTCCACTGCCACTGTAAACATTCACTCCTAACAGACCCTTTCAAACAGTTTTGTGTTTTTAGGCATTATCTTGCACGTCATCATGCTACTACATGCTGCCTTCCCTACTGAGAAACTATTATAGCACGCTGGACAATAAGGGCTGCCTGCTGTGATGAATGCTGGCTCCCCAAGGGCAGTGACATCCATCCTGACTTCACTTCTGAGTGGCTGACTGTGCCTCCCAGCAGACCTATATGAAAGATCTTAAGAAAAAACTTACCCTCAGTTCTATTACTTAATCTTAGCTGGTGAAATAAATTTTTAAAAAATCCTAAAAAAAGGAAAAGTGTTTAAAGTGTTCAAAAAAACCAAAACAGTTTATTGTTGTGTACAAAATAACCAGCTAACAAAATTTATTTTGTTAACAGGCAGAAGGAATTGCAAGTTAGCACAAATGGAGGAAAAATGGTTTTTTAGTCTTCTCAATCTGGTGACTTTCTTCTCTTCTTGGTGACTTTATTTTTAATTTTTATTCTTTCTCAAAGCTTCAAAAAATGTATTTCAACATCTGACTTATGTATGGTTGCTCTAAGTTGTTCATAAATAAAGCTGATCAAGACTTCTTATTGATCAGATTTTGATTTCTTCTCTCAGACAAAATAAACCCAAGAATGCTGCATTTGTCTGCTTGTAGGAATATTCTTTTCATGTATTTAGATAATTGCAGAAGTAGTTTTATCAGTTCTTGATGAATTTGGAATTTCAAAGTATTTCTAAAAGTTAATTTCCTTCTCTTTTGTTGTCTCATGCTTGATTTTTATTCATTTTACATTTAGCTTTTGGTTTGATTGGTATCTTGAAGAGTTTGTTACGCAAACTGTAGCATTCTGATTATAATAAAGATTTGGAAAAATCCTTTAGCTTTTGTTACATTATTTAGTTTTCAAATGCTGTTTTTAATTTTTTGTCTTAAAAAAACCACTGCTATGACAACAGAAAGAAGATGGCTATCAAGGGTAAAAAAAAAATCTTAGGGTCAATTCAATTATCCTATGAAGTTTTCCTGAGATTCAGTGAAGATGTGCAATGTTTTTGGACATGTGCAATGTTTTTATTATAGCAAAGCTACACTAGGCATGTTTCCATCTAACAGGTTGTTGCTAATTCTTTCAGAACCTTCTATGCAACAGACATATTTGATTCCTCAGGGTGCAAATGTGACCAGAATTACCTATTTGTTGCTTGTGTCTTACTCTCAAAACCTCTAGTTAAGTCTGAGCTTATTGAAGCTGTAGACTCTTACAGGGCAGTGACATAGACATGCAGGCTGTTGTCCAAACAGAACATCCCAATATCTAGACCCTGGAAAAAGCAATGTTTTCCAATGATTCTTAAACAGTTGTGATAAATTTTGATTTAGAATAACATGCCAGGAAAGAGATGCAAGAGCAGTTTCACTTGCACACACTGTAGTGTCTCAGTTTTTCAGTTAGGTGTGCCAGGATTTGCAGTGTGCCTGCAGGTTGCCTGGTTTTTCTGGATTGCTGAAGGGAAGGCTATGGCATCTCTACATGTGGGATTTCCTGGGCTCAGCTCCCAGTGTGGCATTTTTGCACTTTTATAGGAGATACTCTCAATGGAGTTCTTTGAAGCTATTCCAACAGCTGCATGTGACCCACTCCAGGAGATTTTACCCCAAAATTGTTAGCTTGACCTGTATCCTTAATCAGCTGTAATCAGTTTCCCATCATACCCAAAATATAGGAATATTATTCTGGTTGCAAACTCCTGTAATACCTGCATTATGCTCGACAAGGATAATTTTCAGTTGTTTTAGTAGCCATCTTTTAGAGTGCCAGGGCCAGCAGCTATGATAGTCTTACCTCTTGTGATACCCTCTCCCTAAAATCATCCTGGAAAAAAGGTTGTAGATCCTATGTTTGAAGGTATTTTGGCAGTCAGGGACCTGATCTTCGTTATAGTTAACTGATATCTGAGCAGCCCTCTCTCAAACCCTGCAGAACAGCCATCTGTGTTTGGCATACTTGGAACCCAGAGGGGCTGTCATCTGAGCTGCAGTGCAGATGGGGAATTCATGAACACTTGAGAAAATGTAACCCTGAGACTCATGTCTTTCACAAAAGTTGTAAAAGTTATAATCTGGTGGCGTTATAAACTTCTTGTGGCAATAGGAATACCATTATTGGTGGATGGATGTAATAATTTAAACTCTAGAGCAGGCATAACTATGTATATTAAAGATCTGTAATTCCCATGTTTAGCCTTTTGCTGGGAGGAGTTACATACCATGCAAAATTTCCTTGGAACATAGTTTCAAATGCCAAATTAAATATCTTATTTTTTATTAATAAACTATTTGATGTGAGTAGCCTTGTGGGCTGTTCATTCCAACAGCCTATGTGGTCTGAGAGATGGTTTTCTATACTTGAAGGGATCATATTAATACTCAGCTTTAACTGTCGATGTCTGCTCTGCTACCTTCCTAATCATAAATTTAACATGTCCAAATGCCAGATTTTGAACCTAGGACAAAATTACACTGGCCCAGCTCAGAGATTGTGAGAGGAGTGGTTGGAGAGCTGCTCTGCAGAAAAGGGTGCTGGATCTGGCACATTAATCACTGGGAGTCAGCAGTGTGCCCTGGCAGCTCAGAGAGCAAACTGCATCCTGGGTGCATCAAACACAGCATCACCAGCTGGGCTGAAGGAGGGATTATCCTGCTTAACTTGGTGTTGGTGTGGCCTCATCCTGAGCACTGAGCACAGTTCTGTACCCTACCATTTAAGAAGGAAATGCAGGTGCTTGAATGTTGCCAGAGGAGAACAACACAGCTGGTGAAAGGGCTGGAAGCTACCAGCCTGTCAGGAGTGGCTGAGGACTTTGGGGCTCATCTGCGGTGACCGGTGACAGGACTGGTGGGATTGGTCTGAAGTTGTGTCAGGGGAGGATTAGTTTAGATTAGGAAAAAGGTGGATATCAGAGGGTGATTAGGCACTGGAAAAGGCTCCCCAGGGAACTGGTCATAGCACCAGCCTGACAGAGTTCAAGCAGCATTTGGACAATGCTCTTGGGCACATGGTGTGACTCTTGGGATGTCCTGTGCAGGTCCAGGAGTTGGACTCGATGATTCTTGTGGGTCCCTTCCAACTGAACATATTCTATGATTCTATGGTCTGTTCCTTGTACCCATGGTTATAAAGCTGCTAGAGAAAAGTGTGTATGACACAGGTGTTTATTTGGAGATTTGGCAAACACGTAGCAGCTCAGGACTGAGCAAGACCTTTCTTTAGTTGTCTTCCTGGTCAAAGGCTACATTGCTTTTGCAGACTATGAGATTCTGGTAGTCTAGATCTGGCTTTTTTTCTTTGTTTTTTGGCAGAGGAAGTAAATTGAAAGCTGCAAGAGTAAGAGACAAAAGGAGACGTGTCACGAAAATACAGAAAAATCTTGCATCTAGTGCAATTCAGATAAGACATTTCTTATCTGAAGATGTAAGGGATGGGAAAATCATTTTAATCTCTTATTCTTTGAGTTGGTTTGTTCTTACCAGCTCTTGGCCTGGGGACAGCAGAGGTTAACAGCACTGCAGTATTTCCTGTACTTCTACATGGCAGTGAGCAGAGTGATGGTGGTAAAACTTGCTGCATTCAGACTACCTGTTCCAGCTTTAATGTCAAAAATATTTTGGCCCCACAGACAATTGATGGACTAGATATTGTATTGTTTTTATTTATTAGTCAAACCTTAACTCCTATGAGCTTAATGGTTTCCACACTAAGATATGTAGGAAGCTGGCTGAAGCAATGACATTTATAAATTTTTTGAGAAATGTGATGTGTTGCTGAATTCCAAGAATTTACAGATATGAGACAGGGAATGATTAGCTGTGTAGGAACACTAGGAAAAGATCCTGAGAGAAGAACAGCAAACTGAATGTTAGTTAAGATGTAGACTGATGAGGAAGAAGAACAATACCAAAATAGAATGTAGAACCAGCATTTCCATATAAAAGTTAGTAAATAATTCCTATTTTACTCAGTTTTCACTGAATACCATCTCCAGTTTTGGGCATCCACAGTTTAAAATATGAATAAAGGTGATCAGAAACCTAAAAAACATGATGTCTAGTAAAAAATTAATTTTAAGTGGATGTTTTGTGTAAAAAAGAAACACTGGGGATCTACAGGAAAAGCACTTAAATATGTGAAGTGCTCTTGTGAGAAAGGGTAAAGAATTGTTTTCTGTGTCTGCTGGGAAAGTAACAAATAAGCTTGAGTTGTGGCAAAGAATTCTGTTTTCGGGAACTATTACGTGGGGGGCCACGTGTATTGTGGGGTCAGTGGTTGGAGACAGGGAGCACAGCCCCTCAGATTCCTGTGACAACAGAGAGCTTCATTGGTCAAACTTAGTTTATTTGAGGGGTTTGAGACCCCCCAGTCTAAACTGCTGGTTGGTCTGATCCCACCCAGCCCAGCTCCCTGACCAGTGAGATGTCTGCAGCTTAGGATGGAACGTGGTTAGTGAAGTCCTTGTGGAGATTTGAATCCAGCCTATCCCTGCCCATCTGAGGACTTGTTTTCCCTCTGGGCTGGCCGAGGTCGAAGGTCTGATATGACCAAATTTATCTGACAGCTACAAGCTAGCTGCAACCATGACAGGGAGCAACTATCTAATGTTTAGAATCACAAAGATTTTCAGGTTGTACAATCTCTGTCATTTGAGGTTTTTAACAACAGGTTATAGTTAGGCAAATATATATTAGAAATGGCTTAAGTGCATCATATTTTGCTTTGGACAAAAATTAAACAATAAGTAGTCTCCTAATAACTTTCAACTGTTCAGCACTCTTCTGTGTTCATTAAATTTCTGACACTCCTGTGATTCACTTATTGTTTGTTCCACCAAATAGAGCCTTAAAAGTTGAGCATGTTCTTTGCTGAGCATATCCTTGGCTGGTTTCAGTTTTGGGGTACTTCTGTTTTTTTTTTCCTCTCTTTTTTGCTGACTTTGTAAAATAAATAAATGTGTCTTCTAAGAACAGTCTCTTCTGTGAGAGTCAATTTTGTAACTTCCTCTTGGAAAGAAAAACAGTAGAACTTGGTCTGTTGATCTTCAGGAGTGGAAAGTTAGAACTGTGACTGCAGCCAGTGTTTTTCATGGTGGTACTGAGAGAAATTAGTGAAGAATTACCTTTAGAGGGCACAGTCACACTTGAGCCTTTTGTGTTATGATAAATCCACCATAGCTACAGCTGTGCTTGGTGGGGTGAAAGCTGCATAGTGCCAAGAAGTGGAATTCTTTGGTTGTTTACCAAACTGAAAGGGCAAGCTTTGATCTAAAAGACCTCTTTACTAGTTCTTACAGATCTGGCCCAATATTTTGGTCTGAGAGTGACTCAGTCTATAGGCAGCAGCACTCTTGGATCTGATTCTGGCTGAGAACTTCAATGTGTAGCTTTCATCTTCAAAAGGAGCAGAAGTAGAAAGCAGCAAAACGGGATCTATATAATTTGTGAAAAGAAAATAAGGTACTGTAAATATTTTATATTGTCATTTCTGTAGTTGTGACTTTCAAAAGATAGAATGAAAACCACTAATGTCATTAAGTGAATGGCAGTGAGACAACCACAGTGATTATGAATGAAAGGGATATTTTGGTGTTGGTAACACAGGAATAAATAGATAGACTTGGCAGCTGATTAGGGGAGACTTAGTAAGTGAACTGAGAAGAGCTTTATTTAATACAGTTAGGAAAACCTGCATTATCATATCTTGGGGTATAGTCTTCAACCAGCTAGTGACTAAGCACAAATACTCTTCACATTGTATTGAATAAATGTCATTCTTTTTATTTTCTTCTTTTTGAATAATAAGCTAAATGAAATGAAAGTGTTTGAGTGTCTATTTAATAAGAAATTGATAAATTGAAATCACTATTTCTGTATAGTTAAGTGACATCTTTAATTTAGATATAAGTTATTACCACTGGAGCTGTAGTTACAATGAAAATCATTATCATAGCATTAGTTTAAAAGTCAAAATTTGAAGAACAGAATCTATGTATTCCTAAAATGAATCTACTCCTGTTGTTGTCTCTAGCATCTGTAATTAGGTACAAACCCCCCCTGTTATGCCTTTTTAAATGATAATAGCTAATAAATTAATGTTCTTGGCATATTCTTTTTTATCTATCTGAGTTGTACTCACTCTTGTCTCTTGAATTAGTTCAGATAATTACAGCCAAACCTTATCTTCATTTCTCTATCCTCCAGAAGTTTCTACCTTTGGTTTGGCTGGCTAGAGACTCAAGTCTGTACAGTTCTGTTCCCTGCTGCTGATCACATTTAGCTGACATTATTTTATTCTGAGGAGAGAGGGTGTTTATCTGTTAAAAAATACAATGCTTGTGAAATACTGGATTAGCTTACAGTGCCACTACATTTCATAATAGAGCAAAAGAGTACAGAAAAGAGCAGTTCATCAGCTTTGGTTCCAGGAATTGCCTTATCTCTACATCTTTATTTATGTGGAATTGTGATCCCTGCAGTCCTCCCTCTGCTGCTGTAAATTATGTAACTGTGTAATATTTTGTCTGCAGCATATGGAAATCTGATACATTTTCTCAAATGCCTTGTAATCAGATAGAAGTGAAACTGGGTTTACATGGCAAGGATTTGGTAGTGGGGAAGTTGCAGGGGTGGCTTCCCTAGATGACATCAGGAACCATCCCACTGTCTCACAGAGCTAGTTCCAGATTTTCCAAGGTGAACCTGCTGCTGCTCAAGCTGAGCACATCACTGATGCTGGTGGTGCCTCTGGAACAACAATTATAAGAAAGGATAAAAAAAGCTGTGGGGCAGCTGTGAGAGAGGAGTGAGGGGAAAAAGAGAGGAACAGCTCTGTGGACACCAAGATGAAGTAGGGGGAGGAGGCAGTCTGGGTGTTAGAGCAGAGATTCCTTGCAGCTGTGGAGAAGACCAGACGAAAGGAAGTTACCCTCCATGGTGGAGCAGATATCCACTCTGCAGCCAGTGGAGAGCCCATGCCACAGCAGTGCAAGCTCTGAAGGAGGCTGCAGACAGCCCATGGAGAGGAGCCCACGCTGGCACAGGACCTGTGACCCTGCAGGGCACCCATGCTGCATCAGTCCATTCCTGAAGGACTGTACCCCCTGGAAAGGACCCACCTTGGAGCAGTTCATGAAGGGCTAGTTCCTTCCCATGGGGAAGAGCCCTACACTGGAGCAGGAGTGGCTGAGATGGAGCATTTTGGAGTGAATATAATCCCTATTCCTCATCCCCCTGTGCTGCCTGAAAGGGGAGACAGAAGTCAAGAGTGAAGTTGAGCCAGGAAAGAAGGGAGGGGTGAGAGAAACTTTATCAAGCTTTATAAATCTTTGTAAATAAAGAAAAATAATGAAAACCTGATCAGTGCTGGCTACTGCCTGTGAGTCTTTTCTGTATTCATGCTGTTTTCTTCACATCCACTGCTTAATTAACAATAAATAATTGATGGTCCAGCAATTGTGCCTAGAGAAGGACAAGCAGTTTTTAGCACTCTTACCTCCTCCCCTCCATTTTAGATTTCCAAGGAACTTAGATTTTAAGACCATCTGAAAGATGTAGAGGAATGTCCCTTTATCCTGAAATCGTAGGAAAGGAAGCTCAATGTGCTACCACAAAGGTGAAGGAGGGTAAAATACCCTGGGAAAATGGTTATTTTTTTCTGTCTTTTTCTCTGATTTAAAAATCAATACATTGCTTTAGCATGCCCACAGAGAGCATGCAAAGAAATTCTTTCCTATTACATTAGTTGGGGTTTATCTTGAATTGCCTACAGGCACAGGTGGATGATTTAACAGGGAATAAATGATAGAGCACAACTACACCACCACGTTGAATATATTGTGTGGATTTAGTGACAGAAGCTACACTTGCTGTTTCCTTCAAGCAGAAAACAATCTGTTATCCTGTCATTGTATTTGTACCAGCATTATATTTTAATTATCCCAGCTTCAACTATCATTTCATATTCCCTTCTATGTTTTCCCTTCTTTATACCTAGACTTATAGGATCACAAGATCACTCAGCTTGGAGGGGACCTCTGAAGGATTCTAGTCCATCCTCCTGCTCAGAGCAAGGTCAGCTGTGAGGTCAGTCCAGGTTGTTCAGAGCTTTATTCAGATGAGTTTTGAGACACTCGAGTGAGCGAGGCTGCACAACTGCCCCGGGCCATGTGGTTCAGTGCTCACCTGAACTTGCTCCAGTTTATCAGTGTCCTTGGATCAAGGGCAGGTTGCAGAACTGGATGCAGTATTTCAGGAAGGGTCTGATGGCTTTTTAATAAAGCAGTATGATCCCTCCCCTCTGTCTGCTGGCCATATTCCTGCTAGTAAAGTCTGGAATGCTGTTTACCATCTCTCTGCCTGAACACGCTGCTGACTCATGCTCAAATTGCTGCCCTTCCAGCCAGGCAGTGCCCAGCCTATGCCATTGCAAGAGTTTCTCCCTTCCTAAATACAGGATTTTGTATCTGTCCTTGCTGAATTTCATGAGATCCCTGTCAGCTCATGCCTCTAGCCTCTCCAACTCTCCCTGAGTGGCAGCCCTGTCCCAGTCTTAAGCTGCACCAAGGGAAATACAGGTTGGATATTAGAAAAAAGTTTTTTATGGAAAGAGTGATAAAGTACTGGAATGGCTTGCTTGAGGAGGTGGTGGAGTCACCATCCCTGGATGTGTTTAAAAAAAGATTGGATGCGGCACTCAGTGCCATGGTTTAGTTGAGGTGTTGGGGCATGGGTTGGACTCGATGATCTTTGAAGGTCTCCTCCAACCTAGGGATTCTGTGATTCTGTATGATTCTAAGCATATCAAGTGATCTCCCCTAACTTGGGGCCATCTGCAAACTGAATGGCTGTGCATCCCATTGCCTCCTCCAGGTCTTGGCTAAAGATCTTGTTGTGCAATCCTGTATGAACATCCTTTGCCATATTTTTTGCTATAATACAATTGTTTCTTAACTGAAAATATTTTTTATTCTTGATCCTTGTGCTCAGATTTGCATGGCTTTAAGCAGTCAGTGTGAATCTCTGTAAATTATGCTTAAATATATCTGGTACAAAGGAAAAGGTTCGCTGAGATTTTGTGTCAATTGTAGTGGCCTCTTAAAGACATTTTAGAAATCAGTATTGCTGTTAAATCATAGCTTTCAGAATTTATCTCCAAGTAGATAAATGATATTTCACATCTGCTTCCATGCAAGGTGACTGTTCACAAGAAAGTGAGGGTGGTTTTCCAAGGCTGTTGTGCCACTTTGCACAGTGAGAACAGTGCCTTCCACCAGAGAGGTTCAGCTGAAAGACAGCAGCTGACACACAGTTACCCTCAATAAGCCAGTGAAATGCTATGGGAAACATTTCTATGCAAAACCAAAAATTTTCTGTACGAAGGAAAACAGTCCAAAGCTTGAATTAGTGTTTCACTTAATATATTGTGTTACTGTATCAGTTTGTTTTTTTTTCCCAAAAAGGATGGCTTTGCCTGGAGGAAAAGGAAGTTGGTGAGGCCAGCAAAGTTTCTGCTGAGAGAGGTAGCAGTGCTGGGTTAATGGTTGAACTTGATCTTAAAGAGTTTTTCCAACCTAAACAATTCAGTGATTCTGTATGTAACACACTCCTCTTCCTACTTCTGCACCAGTCACTTCCAAGGGAAGGAAACCAATTTTATACCTGTTGGTTTCCCTCAGGTAGCTTGTCCTGTTTCCTGAGAACTTCAGTACTTTATGTCAATCCCTAATGTTTTTGTTTGTATCCAAAAAGAGACAGAAAGCACCAGAGCCCTTCAGTTAGTTAGCAAACATAAAGGCAGTCCTACCTGTTAATGTAAGATGCTTGTGAGTGATGTTCTTTACTGGAAATCGAAAAGATCATCAGATGATTGAATAAATTTGGCTTAAAATTTTCTATGTCAAAGTTCCACTGATGCTCACGGGATCATAAGCAACTGTGCCATTTTTAAATATGGGAGCTGGACTTTTAGGTCACAAATACCTCTGAAAATTGGATTCTGGAACTTGAATGTTGTTATTTCTGAGAGAAATGAAAGCCTGACTCAGATCTCTTAGCACATTTACACATTTAGGCTCCACGTTGCATAATCAGCTGTCTGAATGGCTTTGGACACTGAATACGTGCACTGGGGCAGAGGCTGAGTTGCAATCCTTAATCTCATCCGTGCTTCATCTCTGAGCTGCCTGTCTGACAGTGTAGGCATAGCTTCTGGTTAGCCTGACAGTCACAAATAGGGAACTGGAGTGTGACTTCTCAGAACATGCGGGGAATGTGTATGCCCAAAACCCTCTGATTTTCAGTTGGAGTGAACACTTGGCCTACTTAAAGCTTTTAGAAATTCCCAATCAAGACAACTAACTGGAAGCAAGCATTTGTTATGCTCTCAGTGTAGAGGGACTGGTGTTAGTAAGTGGCAGGGAGAATAATTGCATGGGAAGGAAAGTGTACTTCAGGCTGATGATACTTGTGCTTCTTGCCCAGCTGCGAGGCTGTGATTCTGGAACAAGAGGGCATGGAAAGGAAGAAGGGCGTTCCCTTCATCTTGTTGCAGCTGTACAAGTTAAGGAGACACACTGAAACAAACAAAGCAAAAAAAAAAAAAAAAAACCAAAACCAAAACCCTACACAAACCAAAAAAGAAAATGCTTTAAGACCAGCTGGTAGATTGAGACAAAAACGTCTCAATTGCCTCAACCCGTAACGAAATATAGTGCTGTGAAAATGCTGCTTCCTCATCTGGAAGTAACAAGCCATTTCACCTGGTGTCATTTTATCTGATCTGACATGGAGATATGAAGTCCCCCAGAGCATCTTACAAATTTAGAAGGGAGTTTGTAGGCAAAAATTCTTCTGTCAGTCAGGATCATGTAATCACAGCTTTTTCCTGATGGACAAAACATTTGTATTTAGATATCACATTTACATTTAACAAATCAACTAAACTAGGATAGAAAGTCTGAATTTGTAAGTTATTTTTGCTTTAAACTGAACATTTGAGAGAAGAGTAGAAAGGTTTCATTAGCATCAATATTGTGCATTGTGAGGGCAGTGGGTGTGTACAATGGCAATGACAAGGGAAGCAAACCAGGGCTGGGAGCTGCTGCGTTCTCGTGGGAAGATCCTGGTGGCAGAAGCTTTATGCTGGAAGGGCTGGCACCTGCCTGCACTTTCCAGGTGCTACTTAGCTGCTCCTTAGGCAATGGTGGACCAGAGTGCTGTGAACAGGTTTGAAAAGCAGCTTGATTTGTGGAGCTGGGAGGATGCAGGGCATCCAGAGCCTGCTTGGGCTTCTCGTCTTGGTTGCTCTTCCCAGTTTGTGCAGCATTTTGAGTCTCTGCTTTCAGTTCTGCTGGGAGCTGCTTCTGGCTGCTGCTGGGAATGGCAGAATCCTGCTTTGTGAGGGTGAAGCTCCTGGTGAGCAGCAGTGTCAGCCTTGGCACAGCTGTCAGCACAGCAGAGACACGCAGCATCTCTGCTCAAACTTGCCTGCAGCAGTGTGCAGGGTGTGCAGGGATGGTCTCAGCACCCCGCAGGGCATGTTCCCTGTCACAGACTGGTGCTAAAGCCCTTTGCATGCTGGAGCCTTTGACTTGGGTGGCACATCAAGGGAGGCTACTGCTGGCCCATGTGGGGCTGCAGAGCCCCAGGGGCCTCTCCTGGGGACCCACACACTGAGTGAGGCACAGACTTGCCTGGGGAAGGAGCTGCTGGAGGGCAATGCTGCCATTGAGGGGGACCTGGGCAGGCTGAAGAAATGAGCTGACAGGAATCTTACAAAGTTCAGCAAAATCATGTGCAAGATCTTGCTAATGGAGTGGACTAACCTTGCATAAAATGCTGGGCTGGGCATGAAATGGGAGGCAGTGGTACAGAAAGGGATCTGAGGGGCCCAGTGAGCTGCAGTTTGCTCGAGAACCAGCAGTGTACCCTCACAGCAAAGAAAGTCACCTGTTTCCCTCAGCTGCATGGGCAAAAGCTAAGCCAGCAGGTCAGGGGAGGGTCCTTGCCTTCTACTTTGTATTTGTGAGACTGACTGCGGAGCACTATGTCCAGTTTTGGGCTCCCCAGAACAAGAAGGATGTCAGCTTATGGAGACCAAAGGAGCTGGCCAAGGGACTGTAGCAAATGGCTACAACTGAAGGCTGAGAGAGCTGAGTCAACTCAGGGTCAGAAGAGATGGCAAGAGACCACCTTAGTACTGTCAGCAAGTACCTGAGTGAAGGGTATAGAGGAGATGGAGCCAGATTTTTCTTGAAGGCATACAGATATGACAAGAGGCACCAGACACAGGGTAGAATATGGAAAAGTCTGATTAGATGTTAGGAAAAATATTTTCACAATGGTGGTGATGAGGTACAGGAACTGGTTTCCAGAAGAGGTTGTGGATGTATTCAAGACCCAAGTTGACACACCCCTGAGCAGCCTGATCTAATTATACCTGCTTTGAGCTGAAGGCTGGACTAGGCAGTTTCTCCTTACCTAATTATTCTAATATTCTCTAATCTCATATTTTTATGTAAAAGTTGGAATTTCTCTTCCTAATAATAATATAATAATAATAATAATAATAATTTTTAAAAAATTCTTTCTGGAAAAATTACTCATTTACTGAGATAGTAACAACTTGCTTAACAACTTGAGCACCAAAACACAGTTAAGATTTAAATTTATATAGCTTTGTTCAGACTGGAAATTCAGGAAGACCTGTTTAGCTGCTTTAAAGCACATGCATTTCACTTGGGCACATGAATTTCACTGTAAGAGGCAGGAACTTTTAGATGTTGCACTATCATATAGTATTATGCCTAACTCTTGTTGAGTAACAGCTCTAATAACGTCGGGTTTAAGCCCTACCAGTAGGATTTAGTCTTAGGTTTTTTTAACTTCTATCTTGTGTTTGTTAGCCTCTGTATACTTTTACTAACCTTTTTGTTTCTGTAAAATTACCAGGTATTCTCTGAAGTTTCACTGGAAGATGTTTACTAATGTACATATTGTTCAGGATATTAAAATCAAGGTTCTGAGTTTCTTGATCTAAGAATATCTCTTTTTCTTCTTATCCAGGTCAATATAGGCAGCCTGTGCAGAGCACTGCGTTCATAAATGTGAAACAAGCCCACACCATCATGTTTGGCACTAAGAGGTCAGTTTCCACCATTTTTGTTATGCTTTTCATCACAAAAAAGCAAAATAATATGGCTGTTGTGACTAATCTGATTTTTTTTGCATTTTCTAAAAATATTGTTGTACAAAACACATCAGTTAGATATGTTAGTTTTTCTAGTGCAATGATTAGGTTTTCTTTGCTATGAAGCCCTGGTCTACTTTGTCAGGTACATGGCATGCAGGCCAGGTAGCCTAAATGGCAAATAGCATCCCTAAGGCAAGAATGCCAAATGTATAATGTGTAAGAATGCCACTGTACTAGTGCTGGAGAATATCCCTCCTGCTTTCTAACATGGAAAACAACACCAGGACAACAAAGCACAAGTGTAAGATGGGTTCTTTTCTGTCATTGTAGGGAGTCTGTACTGATACAAGGTAACATCCATCTCTTACTCTCTGTGATTCAATGTCATACCCCAAATGTCTCCAAAAATAAACAGTTTTGAGTCCATGGAATCTACTTCCTGCATATTTGATAAGCATCAGATAATCTGTATCTGTCATCAGACAGTGTGCCCCTGCTTCCCCCAGTTCCTGCAGCCACACGAGCCCTCATGGCACCCTGAGGCACCCTGTCAGGTTATCAGCTACTGCTCATGTGGGTCTTCTGCAGGGCAATGTGATTTCCCTGCAGAACAGAGATACTATAGACCATTCCCCTCATTGTGAACTCCCTGATTTTTGTGCTTGTTGGCAGGCGTTTGGGTTTTTAGTAGAAGCTAGTCAAAGACTTCAGCACTTGTTCCCCAGTTGCACGGCAGCCTAGTGAAATGTTTGCCCTGTGCAGCAGCAGAGCACCTTTAATCTGGTACCTGGAGAAACACCTCGCTCTTCTGAATTGTTGTGGAGAGGGGAGGCTGCCTTGCCCTCAAGAGGCACATATGAAACAGCATCTTCGTGTCTGCAGGAGTCAGAGGTGGCAAATGATAAGAAAAATCAGCTTGGTTTTCTGAAGCTCCTGCTGGAGTTGCACCAGGCTTCAGTGTGAGCTGCAGCCTTGTTGGGGTCAGGGCGCTGCCAGGGCTCCCGCTCATGGCCGAGAATTCCGCAGGGTGTTTGTGTCTGGCCGAAGTGGGATTGGCAGCTGACTCCTGACTGTTACCTTGTATACAAGATGCATGTGCAATACATTTTAGAGTATCTTTCCAGTAAAAGGAAACTTTGTATTTTTAGATAAGGACAGAATCTGTTTTGTCAGTGCGATGAGTTTGAGATAACTGCTGAGGAGGGTACAGTAACAATTACAAACTTCCCATTTGAGGATTTCTGCTTTTAACTGCTTGTCTCTGTAGAATATTAACACTCAAGTAAATCAAAGACATTTTACTACGTGATATTATTTATTATATTACATTATATTTAGGTAGGTTAGTTATTTTTGACAATGTGTAGTTTAACCCCTTATGAACTCTCTATGGCCTGAGCTGAATAATTTTTCCCTCTTAGGATCACCTCTTTATCTTTTCTTAGTGTTATAAAGCAATGGCAAAATTGAGAATCGTGTTTGATTGGTAGGCTTGAAATTTTATTTTTTATCTTTTTTTCTCACAAGTTTAATCTTGATTACTATACAAATGAAAATTCCTCATAAAGAATATTACAGAAAATGTGAAGTTCTTTTCCATATCTACAAACAGGGTTTTATGAAAAAAAAGTGCATTTGGGGAACAGAAGCACTTTGTTTCTCTGCTGTACTGTGTTCTGCTATGTCTCACTTTATGCAGACTGTTCTGAATCACCTGCAACAAATAAAGGATGTTTTGCTTTGTGGAGGGAAAGGGTCACAGTGGACCTCCATAATAGTAGCCTTCTATCTGTAGACTGGGACATTACATCAAGTATTCTTGAGATTGGTACCATGTTTTAGTTAGGCAGTGATTGAGTACTTGTCAGATGTTTTGTTCTAAATATTGCAGTATGTTTGGAATTTAATTTTCATAGAGAACTATTTATTGTGACCAAGAAAATCTTGAGGTTCTATTGATTATTTTTAAAGGCTGTAAACTCCTATAAATAAACTGTCTCTATTGAGAGTTTTTGAAATCTTGGTTTGATGCATTAGTTCTTTTCCTAAAAAGAAATATTGTATTTATTTGGAAATATAATGAAGAACAAATGTATTTTTCTGGAGGAAAGGATGACTTAAGGTTTATTTTCTTGAAAAAAAAATTATTTTAATTAGTTCTAATAATACATTACTAATTATAATCTCCATGAAACTTTTCATGAAATTGCATAACTTTGACTCAAAAATGGAGTTATCTCCTGTCACCAGATCTTTGGAAGTTATGGGTCTATATACCATCTCAACTGCTTTTTCATTGATAACTTTCTCTTAATTTTGCATATAAAGTTAATTTTTAGTGGATAATCCCTGTTGGATGGGCTGGTAAAAGTGACTCTTCAACCACAGCAGCTTTGACAAACTCTGTATGCGAGGCAGATATTTCTCAGCTGCTTTATAAGAGACTGTTGTTAATGTGAACTGACATAGCTAACAAAGAGGTGAATTCCTCTTCATTTCAGTTTAATTTGAGAGCTGATCCCATGATTTTAAATGCTGAACTGTTGAGGTTTCTCTGTGTTGTTCTTGTATTCTCCTCTCATCTGTTTCTCTATCATGTGAATTTTTCCCCAATTAATTTAATCTGCAATAGCCACCAGCATTGAAATAGCAGAGGTCAGTACATGCACCAATGAGTTCCTGTGTGTTGTATTGTTCATGTTGCATACTTATTTCCATATTTTAAGAGCAATTGCAGATACTATTCTCCTCATGTGGAACACAAAAGTATTTAAATAACTTTGGGGAAGACATTTTTACTTTGTGGGAACCAATCTGTGAGTGGAAGATGCTCTGCAAAGCAAGGCCTCAAATCAGAGCATCCCTGGGCAAGGTTGGCCTGACTGTTTACCTACCACTGTTATCATGATGTTCAGGGATATTCTTACCTGCAGTTATTTATGTTCTGCAGTTTGGAAACCTCATGCTGTACAGGTCATTTAAACTGTGTCCATGCAACTGGAGAGTATTTCTCCTGTGTGGCATGGTCAGCTTTCTTTTCCTTCTCTAGCCTAGATTGGAGTGATTCAAAAGATAGGCTAAGTGACAAATCCAGCCCTAAGAGCCAAGCCATTTGTTCCCTAAATGAGTTTAGCAGATTGAAGGAAGCAATTGTGAGAAGCAGGATGAGAGGAGTGCAAGGACATTTGCTTAAGTGTGTGTGTGCTATTGCTCTGTTCCTGGAGCTGCATCCTGTTGTTCCTTTGTTGAAGAGCCTTGCACATGGTATATGTTTTAGTTGGTCTTGCAGAGAATACCACATTGGTCCTGTCAGTCCACTAGTCCTGAGGGTCCACTAGTACCTCTGGCTAGCTAGACATTAGCTGCCACATCCAACTCTATGTCCTGCAGTAAGTGTGGTGCCTCCTTCTCCTCCTTTGGTTTGAATCTCAGGAAGGTCCATAGAGCTAAGAGAGTGGCTCTTGTGTGATCTGACCAACAGCACTTAGGCTGTTGAGAGCTAAAGTTACCAGGTTTAACTCTAACTATTTGGGAGAAAGAAAGAAAAGGAAAAAAAAAGGAAAATACACTGATTTCTAGATTCCTGATTGCCCTGATATGAACTCAGCCTTTGTTTTACTGTACATTTCTTTGTGGAGAACATTTTATTTATAGGGTGTGTTTCCAGCCTGAGGCACTGTGGCCAATGCAGCTGGTAGCTTCTGCTGGATGCTGATGGCTGGTTTGGTGCTTTGTGATGGTTGGCCAGGTCAGTCTTGGCCAGTGGTCCAAGAGTTTCATAACACAGCAGTTGTTTCTGGAGGCAAATAGTTCTCTTTCCAAATCGTACTCCAATCAGCCGTCCTGGAAAGCTGTAGTCAATTTTCTTAGGCCAGGTCTGTCAGCAGCAATTTGAGTCCTGTGATAAATAGAAAACAAACCTCTATTCGAGTCTCTAATCATATATATATTTTTAAACCTAGATAATAGTTAAGCTGGACAAATGGTATGCTTGGTATAGGAGGATGATGAGATTTGGAAAGACATGTCAGCTTTTGATCACTGACAATTACTGACTTTCTCATATCTGGTTTTCATTAGAAAGTTAAGGAAATCATGTTTATTTATGTGGTAAACTACTGATATGAACAGACTGTAGTGTTTTCAAGATTATTTTCAAGATAACATAAGCCTAATTTCTTCTTTTCTTATAGTTACAGGGAGACCATGTTTACATAGGGTTTCTAAATTTCATGGTTTTAATTGCATTAGACCTGGACTATTGCTGTGTTTGTTCTGATACCCCTGCCAGGTTCTAAAGCATGGCCAATGGATGCCCACAAAGCTCTGTCCATTACTGAATACTACGTCCATATGCCAAAGTTATTTCTTTGGGATTTGTAAGTGTACAAAAATAATTATCTGGTTTGACCCTAATTCTGGTGCTCACCATCCCCTTTCTTTTGCTTTTAATTGGAAGTGACACTCCTTGAATGAAGTTATAACATACTTTGTGTCTTCTTCTCTGTTACAGAATTAACTTTTTTATTGCTGAACTTTGTTCTGGTAGTGAACTGCAAAATACTATCTATTGACATGGACTCTCTTTAAGTTCACTACCAACTTCAAAATACGAACTTTTAATTTCTTGCACTGTTTCATTGCTTAGAGATCTGGAGGCTGACTAATGTAAAATGATGAGACTGTGAGACTCTGGTTTTATCCCACCAGAACAGATGCAGTCTAGTATACAGATGTCCCTGGGCAACACAGTGTGTAACAGACACAGACAGGGGTACAGAGTGGGGAACAGAGAAGAACTTGACACTGTGTAAGCAGTAGCCAAACCACTGATGTGTTACCAACAGCTTTTTAATCACAAATTCAAAACACACCACATATGGTCAGTCTGCTGTGAAGAAAGTTAACTGCATCCCAGCCCAATCCAGGATAATGTAAAAACCCCAATCAGTGTTCATATGCTGAAGCTTAAGCTCCAATAGAACAACTGTATATATAACAAAAGATAGAAAATACGTATTTTTAGTTTAACAATCCATCCAATAAAAATTTGACTTCCTACACATACAAATAAAGACACAAAATTTTTACACAGTGGTGAATGCTGTTTAAAAATTTGCTTTAAGCAGCTGCATCCCTAATTAGAAAATGTGAATCAATACCTGAATATATTGTATGTTTTAAGAAATGAAAATATAAAAGAAATTTAAGTCTGTGTAAATTTTTCTAAACTGTTAATATGTTCTCAATTTTATTTTTACAGAATTCTATTTCAGAATAAGGCTCTACTCTGTCTTTTGTAGAGCCTTTTTAAAAGCATTTACATGAGCTAACCAGATAACTTGGCATGTATATTTTGTTAAAGTCATCTCTATTTCTATACCACCTTCATGCTGTAGGTCTAATACTCAGAAATATTTAATTTTCCTAATTGTGCTTATTTGCTATGTCTTGGAGTTTCTGTAGAAGTGTCTGATCATTGCCTGCAGATTATTTAATTAGAGGATTACACTTGCACTTCAGCTATAACCTTTAATACCACAAGTTCCTTCTTCAAAAGGAAGAAGATTTCAAAGGCTGGCACTTGAAAATATAAAATGGACCTAACATCTTAGTGGCAGGATTGTTTTTTGATTGTTTATTTTCTTTGCAGTGGAATGAAAAGTGTTTATTTGTTTCTCAGTTGATCTCAAACAATAAATGTGTGAGCAAAATTGCAGACACCCTTCTTGTTGTGGTTCTAGATCCCTTATGCTTTAGAAGATTCAGGAGGCAGAGAATTTCTGAGCCAGACCTTAAGATGTACTCTGTGTGTGGCTTGGCTTTTTATTAAACAGGGATGTGTTTCTTCTTAAACCCTGTTCAAGTTCTGCAGAAAGACAAACTGCTGCATTTCCATAATCAATGGAATTCTTTTGCTTCTATTCTAGAAGTCAGGATTTCACATAAATTTTCTAATAATGGTGTTTAGCAAGAGTATGCAGGATGAGGAAAATGTTTTGTTTTTTCTTTTTAAAAAGTGTAGTTGGAAGAAAAATATCCCAAGGTATAAGCTGAAGGTCAGCCTTGCTGAATGATGAAGTCAGTTGAAGCCACTTATGCCCCAGTTTAGTGATTTCTTTAGGCACAGGAAAACATGAAGAAATTTCCCAGGAAAGGATGAACTTTTCCTCATGCTCAGATTTCATGCTGAGCTTGGGCCTCAGTGCCCTGCAGATATCTCCTGTTATTGGTATATATCTAGGCTTAGCAGAGCTGCTCCTGCTAGATTCTGGCTGCAAAAATAGCTTAGTAACATTTCTCTGATTTTTAGGAAATTAAGTCTGTAGATTAGAGAATTATTCATGCTACATGTGGAACTTACTCTCAATTTGAAACCACTCTTGTTTAATTCCAACTTCAATGTGAAAAACACACGTGACAATCAGCACCTAACAGAGCTAAGTGGCATCATCCAACCTCTGCTGCATTTTCATATGGAAGAATAGCTACACTGGTGATCAGAAATGCATTTTTTCTCAGGGTTAGCTTGCCAGATACATCTCTGAAGCCTTCTGAAGCAGAATTTATACCATATAATGAAGGCAGTTGCTGCATCTTACTTTTTAAGATGCTTCTGGCAATTACATGAATTCTCAGCTGTCTTCCTATTTTTGGATGCTTTTTTAAATCCCTGGCCACAAGGACAACACTGTATCAGACGAAAAGGCTTTTCTCCCTGTTCTTTATTTCTTAAGAAAAATCCCAATATCCTGATAAAAACCAGATCTCATTTCATAACGTGATATGTCTGCATCCTGCTTATATGTGTATAAAACCCCCAGGTTAAATTTTCAGCAAGGTGAATAATAAATATCTGCACAAGTCCCATGCTTTGTTAATGGGATTTTTTTATGCTGCTCTCTGATACCTTTTTAAACATTCATACTGGTGATATATTTTATTATGGTGTTACAGAAGACACTTTGGTAAAGTGTTTTCTGATTCTGTATTCAGCAGCATGAGTCAGTCCCAGGGAATGGGACCAACTCACCGTCTGTGTCTGCGCTGTATTGCTGCAGATAGTGGTCATGGGCTGTTGGCTCCTTATTTATGTGGCCATAAATTGCCTGTTTTGCTGACACTTTAAAGTAAATGAAGGAAAGCATCAGCGCAGCTGGCTTTCTGGCAGGAAGCCTAAGAGTGACTTGGTATGCCTTGTGTGTCTAACTAATGCCACTTCAATGAAAAGTTCAAGTGCATGTCCGTGTGTGCAGAGAAGAAATCAAATGGCATTTTATAAAAAGAAAGTGTATCTGCTCTAGAGTCATTGAGGAGTAATTTCGTGGGAGCACTAAATGGCTTTCAATTAACTGGAAAATATTTTCTTAAATATTATCAGAAAGGACAAAAATCGGTCTGAAGGGAAGACTATAACATTATTCGAGTGTTGGAGCCCATTTGCCCCCTACTTGTTGTAAGATGTCATGGTAGTACAAGTTAGAGGAGTAGAGGTGGTAAAACTAATCTGATATGCTGGATTTCATTAAGCTCCCTAATTGTAATTATGAGAAGAACACTGGAAGCTGGTTTGCCTGGAATCAGTATTTTTGATTCGTCCTTTCTGTAGCAGTTTCTAAGCTTGCAAACATCCAAAAGTTCATTAATACAAGTAAAATTTTATATTTTATAACTAGGTAGCCATATTAAAATTCTAGCTGTTGAAATGGAACTTATGACATGGGAATTTTAGCCCTATTTCCTCATTCTCACAGTTACAGGAAAGAAAGTGCACTCAGTTCTCTTCAGACTGTCTAGAGGGGTTGCTCTTTATGAAAAAGAGAAGGTCTAAGGAGCAGGGATAATTCATTTACCACTAGATATGGTCCATGATTTATTTTGGATAATGTTTGGTATATAATTTATTGTTCTATCTGCATTACAGCAAAGCTCAAAGCAGGCAACCCTTTCTTGGCACAGGGCTTGTTATATCATATTGTATTTACCTTAATCCCTATAATCTTTTTAAGGCCTTAATACAGAGTGCTTTCCACCCTTTTATCCTTCTTTCAACCAAGGTAGAAACCTGCTTTATTGCTCACTAAATGTTTTTCCAGAAGATATGGAGTTTCCTCAACACCCAGTCCGAAACTCTGCAACAAACTCTATGAGGAGCTAGGGATGACCACATAGACTTTTGTCCCTGTTTGATCTTCCATCTCTAATGTAACTATGAGTTATTCTTTGTATTAAATAACCACACTTAAGCCTTGTCATGGTGAACTCTTTTGTTCCTCTGTGTGACATCTTAGTTTAAATGCATGTTCTTCTGTGAACTGTACTGTCAGATGGAAACTTCCCCCATTCCCAAAGCCCCATTTTTTTCGTTTGTTTCTTAACATGGACAAGGTTATTTTCTGAACACAGAATTCTATGTCTGATTCCCTAATATCACAGAGATGTGATGGGATGACTCCTGTGACTGGAGTGTTGGAATGGAACGATACATGATCTGTAGGAAGGACGGGAAGGGAAGATAAAGAGGTCATCACCCTTTATGTCAATGACCAGCTGTACATGGAGCTCTGGGATGGGTGAAGAGCCAACCAATGGCTTATGGGTCAGGACTAAATGGAGGCCAAGGACAGATGACATTATAGGGTCTGCTACAGGCCACCCAACCAGGAAACCCGAACGGATGAGGCCCTCTGCAGATAGAGAGGAGCAGCCTCATATTCTTACAAGCCCTGACTCTTAGGGGGGGCCTCAACCACCCTGATATCTGTTGGAGGGATAATTTAGCAGGGCATAAACCATTCAGGAGGTTCCCAGAAAGCTTTGATGGTAACTTCCTTCTCCAAGGGATAGAGAAGCCAACAAGGAGAGGTGCTATGGTGGACCTTGTTCTCACCATACAAGAGTGACTGGAGGGGAATGTGGAGCCCAAGGGCAGCCTTGTCTCCAGTGACCATGAAATGGTGGAGTTCAATACCCTTTAGGGCAGTGGGGAGAGTGCACAGCAATCTCACTACCCTGGACTTTAGGAAAGCAGACCTTGTCCCTCTTGAAGTACCCTCTTGGTAGAGTATTGTAACATAAAGATTCATAGAGAAGAGGAAATAAAGAAAACTGGTTGATAGTCAAAGATCACCTTCAAACTCAGAAGAGATGCATCCCAACAAATACAAAATCAGACAAAAATGTTTGGAGGCTTGTGTGGATGAACAAGAAGCTTTTGGGTAAACTCAAACTCGGAAAAGAGTATGGAAGCAAGGGCATGTGGCTTAGGAAGAATACGGTGAAATTGTCTGCGCAATCAGGGGTCAAGTGTGGAAAACTAAATCCATGATAGAATCAAATCTAGTCAGGAACATCAAGGGCAGCAAGCAAGAAGAGTTTCTATAGGAACATAGACAGACTGGGGAAATTGTGGACCCTCTCCAGAAGGACATGGGAGACCTTGTTACCTGGGGTGTGGAGAAGGTTGAGGTATCCAATGTCTCTTTTGCCACAGTCTTCACCAAAAAGTGCTCCAGCCACATTGCCCAAGTCGCAGAAAGCAAAGGCAGGAACCAGGAAAGTGAAGAACCACACGCTGGAGGAGAAGATCAAGTTCAAGACCATCTAAAGAACATGAAGATGCACAAGTCCACTTGTGGACTTGATGAGATGCATCTGTAGGACCTGAGGGAGTTCTCAGAGGAGTTTCTAAGCTGCTATCTATAATATTTTAGAAGTCATGGCAGTCTGGTGAAGTTCCCACTGACTGGAAAGGGGGAAGCATAACCCCTAGTTTTAAAAAGGAAAAAAATGGAGACCTGAGGAACTACAGGCCAATCTGTCTCACCTCTGTGCCTGGCAAGATCATGGAGCAGATACTTCTAGAAACTGTGCTAAGGCACATGCAAAATAAGGATATAAGGATGTGGTTGGTGACAGACAGCACAGTTTCACTAAGAGCAAATCATGCCTGAAAAATTTGGTGGCCTTCTTTGGTGGGGTTACGGTGTTGGTAGATAAGGGAAGAGCAATGGATGTCATCTGCCGGGACTTGTGCAAAGCATTTGACACTGTCCTACATGACATCCTTTGTTTCTAACATGGAGAGACATGGATTTGATGGATGCACCACTTGGTGGATAAGCAACTGGCTGGTTGGTTAAACTCAAAAAGTTGCTGTTGAGGGCTCAATAGCCATGTGCAGAGCAGTGACAAGTGACATTTTGCAGGGGTCAGTATTGGACTGCTGCTGTTTAGCAGCTTTGTTGAGGACATGGGCAGAGAGATTGAACCTGGCAGGCACCCCTGGCAAGTTTGGCAATGACACCAAGCTGTGTGGTGTGGCTGACATAATGGAGGGAAGGAATGCCATCCAGAGGGACATGGACAAGCTTGAGAAGTGGGCCCATTCAAACCTCATGGTGTTCAACAAGGCCAAGTACAAGGTCCTGCACAATGGCTGTGGCATCCTCCTGGGCAGAGGATGGATTGAGAGCAGCCCTGAGGAAAAGGACTCGGGGATGTTGGTGAATCAATAGCTTAGGATGTGCTGACAATGTGTGTTCGCAGCGCAGAAAGCCAAATGTGTCCTGGGCTGCATCAGAAGCAGTGTGGGCAGCAGGGCAAGGGAAGGGATTTTGCTCCTTGGCTCTGCTCTTGTGAGATCCCACCTGGAATGCTGTGTCCAGCCCTGGGGTCCCCAACACAAGAAGGAAATGAATCTGTTGGAAAAAGTCCAGAGAAGAGAAGCAAAGATAGTCAGAAGGCTGGAACACCTCTCCTGTGAAGTCAGGCTGAGAGAACTGGGGCTGTTCAGCCTGGAAAAGAGAAGGTTCCAGGGAGACCTCATAGCACCTTTCAGGACCTAAAGAGGGGCTATGGCAGAGCTGGAGAGGGACTTTTTACAAGGACGTATGATGGTGGAACAAGGGGTAATGTATTTAAACTGCCAGGGGTAGATTTGGATTAGATTAAGGAAGAAATTCCTTACTGTGAAGATGTTGAAACCATGGACCAGGTTGCCCAGAGAAGCTGTGGGTGTTTGGAAGTGTTCAAGGCCAGGCCAAATGGAACTTTGAGCACCCTGGTCTAGCAGGAAGTGTCCCTGCCCGTGGCAGGAGTATTGGAACTAGATGACCCTTCCAACCCAAACTTTTCTATAATTCTATTCTAATATCTTTCTGTGTCCCTGCTATTGTTATGAAAATATGAGTCTAAAGACTGAAATAGGTAAAGCTTCCTTCTTAGCCTATATACTTCTTTCAAATGTGTACAGTAGATGGGGAGTCTCCTGGCAAGGAGAGAAATAAATGCAACACATGCACAGTAAGAGCAAAAAAGCTATGAGAGTAGTTCCAAGAATTGAAGATGGCATTAAAAGATTATTTACCTTGTGGAAAATAATTGCATTTTTCCTGACTTTTATTACTGTGAGAGATGAGAAATATTTTGGCATTTATTATGATAAACTAGTTGCAAACAGAATGATCTTGTTTCTCTGGTTATTATGGAGCAATGCTAGATGCCTCCACAGCTCATAACAAAGACAGGAATCCCTTATTAACAACATAGGGAAAATCCAGAAACCAGAAAAATTATTTATCTTAGAGTATTCCAATTAAAGTAATGAATGCTGTGGTCTTAAAACCTTTATAAGATCATCACTTCCCATTAAGGCAGAGCAATGGTCCTGTTGAGAGCGTAGGAAGACATGAGGAACATTGCCCTTACCCACACACTGACTTGCACACAGCTCCTCAGGCAGTGCACAGGCAGGCTCTGGAATGTTTTGCAGCCACACGTGAATGCTAATACTTTCAGAAAATGTCCAAATCCCAGTTTTTTAATGGGAAGGTGGTTAAACACTGAAAGAGTTTGTCACAAGATTGTATGGTCTCTGTCCTGGCAGACAATCAAAACTGGCTGTGGCCCTGAGCAATCTGCTGCAGCTGAGCTGGCTCTGAGTGGGGAGGATGCCAAGAGGCCCCACCAGCCCCAGCGACCTTCTTGCAGGGTGTGAAACAAAGAAATACCTCTACAATAGAAACCTCTGAGTCCCTAATTTCTGGAAGCAATGAAGCTTTGTCCTACTGTTTGTCCTGCTGATTACCACTGTCTGTATTGATTTCTGTCTCAGGGCTGGTCTTGGCCACTATCCCAGAGGATGCTGAGCTGGGCTGACCATTGGTCTGATCTGGCATGGATGTCCTTGCATGTGTTAAGAGGATATTGGGCTACTCTGTAGAGAAGGAGTAAGTCTAACTGTGGAGGACAGATTATTTAGGAGAGGAGGCAATGCAGCTACACCTGTGGTCCAGGCAGGGAAGCCCAGGAAGAGTCCTGACACTGAGCTTTTGCGTGAGGTTTTGTTTTCTTATCAGTTCTATGATGTAAGGCTGGGGGCCCCTCCTCTTTGAGGAGGCATTGAAGATCCTGGGTGCTTTGGTGAGGAGTCTGTGTAGCTGTGCAGCATCCAACTAATGCTGTGCTGTGCTGGAAAGAGTGGGAGCTGCCAGAGCCTAGCACTAGCACTGGCACTAGCACTGAAGGAACAGGAAAATAAGTTAGTTCCAGTTAAAGCCGAGTGTGACATTACCACTCTGAGATAAGGGTTACTGTTTCTAGCAGCAAACAACTAGTGGTTTGGCTGACAGAAAAGAGACAGCATTACCTTTAAAAGGAGAGTGTGGGTTTTGCAAATGGAGCAAGACTGGCTTAAGGACAGGCATGCCTACCAAAAAGTACTGTTTTAATCAAACAATTTTTATGAGGAGCACTAGCAGCAGAAAGAGTAACAAGCTGCCCCATATTATGATCATATCTGTCTGTAGGAGATCCAGATGCAAGCATGGCTTGTGGCAGGTAGCTTTTTGTCTCTGCTGTCACAAGGGTCTCTATGTTTTCAGAAACAGCTCTGTGTTACTTTCACTTTCCTCATGTTTTCACTTTTCCGTGTTTCCTCATGTCAAAATCGCCCTTTGGACCTGCTCTCTGCAGTATGAGTTATGCCAGTAGAGATCCAGGATGCTTGTACTGAGAGATGAGCTGCTGCATGCATCACCTTTAATACAATTATTGACTTGCATGGTCTGAATTGGGTCCAGTTCATAAAGATGGCATTTAATTAACATCAGAGTTAACCATCAACAGGGTTAGTACATACAGTACACATAAGAGAGTTAGTCCAGTTTCCATGTTTTAATAACTGTGAACAGCATGGAACCCCAGGTAGCTTCCTTTCAAGGTAGATTCATTAGGGTAAAAAAAAAAAAATGATCATTAGCAGCTGGTAATGGATAGTTTCTCAGTAAGATAAACCCAAATTCAGACATGCTTTGAACTGTCAGTGTGGGCTTGCTTCAATGACAAAGGGAGCAGATGAGCTGTGCTATCCTGATTATTCTTTTTACTTTGGTTTTAAAAAAAAACCTTTGAAAACCACAAAGTGTTGGAAATATACTGTCCTATCCACTAATGAGCAGTAGAAGTAATGAGATATCTCAAAACTCCCTCAGTGTGCACATACTTAGCATATACTTGTCTGAACTTCATCTGAATCTTTTCAAAGTGATGTGTGGCTTTGGTGTCAGGAGAGAAATACTGGAAGTAGTTTCCGTCTATTTCAGTCGTTCAGTGACTCCTGCTGAGTGGCAAGATCAGATCAGATCTGGGTGTCTATTATCCTTTATGATGAGCAAATGAGGTGGTCTCTGCTGTGCTGCATTCTCCCCTAGTCCATGGGCAACATTCATAAAATCAGGGTGAGGAAAGTTTGCTGATAACCATTTATTTGTGAGAAAAAAATTGAATCGGAAGGAATAAGTTCTGTGTGGCAATATCCTCACATGTAGGATGGTGCAGCAGTGGTGATGCTGGAGTCCCAGCTTTCCCATAAAGTTACCTATTTCCCCGAAACCCCTTCAAGGGGATTTCACACAGACTATAGGGTCTGCCTCTCTTCTTTCCCCTTCTGGTCAGTAAGGGCTCTGCTCACATGTACAGCTCTGGCTGGAGCTGCAAGGGAATCCTTATTCCTGATTAATTTAAATGTTGTAGTTAATAGAGGCTTCCTTCAAGCAAACTGGCCTTTGGTAAAGCACAACAGCTTTCTGTGGCTTTTACCTCCTGTTTGCATTGAGACCCTGAAATACATTTATTTGAAAATATGTATAGTCCCTTTCCTTAAAAAAAAAAAAAAAAAAAAAAAAAAAAAAAAAAAAAAAAAAAGAGAGAGAGAGAGAGAAAGAAAAAGAAAAAAAGAAAATATCTGTCGTTCTCTGTACCTTATGTACCTTATTTACCAGAAGCACTGCCTTGTGCACCATGCCATAGAGAGAAAAAAATTCTGAACTCATCATTTTTCTATACTTCTCACCTTGTGACATTTTTCTCACAGGAAATATTCACAGCACATGCAAATGTTGAGAGTTTGGTCTCAATCCTTGTGACTAGCAATAGATAAGATATATGCAGTTTCTATCTCGGCAAAAGCTGATCATGTGCTTCCTTTAATAATGAGAGTTGTTTAAATCTGAATATCTTGTCTACTATGATTATTTTAGTTTTAAATTGACTACAGAGCTGAACACATTCATGTGAAGAGTTTCCTAGCCTCACTAAACAGCCTGCATATAAAAGAGTGCAGATATCAGCATGTGATTATGAAATACCAAGCATACATACTGATAATCAGATTTTTTTTAAGTGATTGTTTTCTTCCCCTCAAATACCTCTCTAGATTCTGTCTAGTCCATCTTGTGAAGGTTTCTGAAAGTGAATTTATAGGAAGAGACTTGTCTCCATAGAATTCATTTCTATCAGTTTTGTAAGTTTTCCATGTGTTTTGCCAAAATTTGGTGCATATTTGTAAAAGTGACTGTTACATACATAATATTAATGAAGCATTTGACAGATTAGTTTGTTCTGTGCAGGCCTTTAATTCAGGAAAAATGATCTGCTTGAGAAAAGGAATTGAACTTTATGCAGAGATTTCCTAAAGTCCTATGGTCTCTGTTGTTTATGATGGGCTAGGATTTAACCCTCCCTCTCCCTCTTTAGTTTTATTCATTCTTATAGTCTGTAATTATGGAAGAGTTGGCTTGGAAAAATGTTATGTTTTATTTTGCGATTATATTGAAAATCCAAAATAAATCTTATCTGCATGTATAATTTACCCATTACAATCTGTTACTGGAAGGGAAATGCTGTTAACTACAAACCATGAAGAGTTCAAGGCTGCAAAGTTTGTATCCTGTGGCTCTGTGCATCTGTAATATTGTTGCTGTTTCACAGAAAGTTTGCATCTTGGAATGAATCCTAGGACCACTGTAGTAACCTGTGAACTGCCACTGGAACTGGGGCTTTTCTTATCTTGAATGGTGGCCAGAGCCCTTTGTAGTTCTCTCTCTCTCTGCCCCCATGCAAGCCTCTCAGTGGGGCTTAAAGTAGGGTCAGGAAGGGTTTGTAGAAAAAAGCTACAGTCCTGGATAGGTATTTGAATGCATAATTATTTAATGGTCTCCTCATCTGTAGTTTTCTAGGATGGTTAAAGCATCTCATACTGTAGGTACACCTGGGCTGATTTATATGATCTCAATATTCATATTATAATTGAAATGAAGCTAAGGAGGTCCAAGACCTCAAAGTTGCTGTTTATCTTTTGACATATAATTATTTCATGGTTTATATGAATATCTACATATACACCTCTACTTCAGTTATAATTTTTTCTTCAAACTTTAGGAAGAGTCTATGCTCTTAGCTTATATCAAATTGCTTCTAATAATATTGATTTGATGCCTCTATAAGGTAGAGTAGATAATATACTACTAAATATACTACTATTGCGAATTGTGCTGGTGGGACGTTGATGATTTTGATTTCATGTTTTGTCCAAAACAGATCCCACAGGAAGACCAGCTAGCTCAGTGTTCTGCAACTTCAGAGTTCAGGGTTACTGCTTTAGGTGGCTTTAGGTGGCTTTGGGTGGCTGCCTGTTGGTTTTATTGTGTTTGGCAGATCCAGACATGCTGGACTTGCTGTGTGTTCATAGCAGGCAAATATGCTGCTTCCATAATTCCAGTACTGGTAGAATTGCTGTCAGGGATGTGGAATTAAACACTTTTAACAGTTCAGGAGATGAAAGCATCCCTTTATATATTGACAGCCTGTAGTGCTGCTTGCCTAACAAGAATGGACGGATTAACACTGGCCCGTGGGTTAAGTCCTGGAGAAAAACAGATGTATATGTTTACACAAAGTGTGGTGGGGAAATATTTTGTGCAGGTAAGCACTCTACTCAAGGACTGTTTAGTAGTACTTGCAGAGGGGAGGAATTAGTTACCTTTGTCATATTTATCACCTAATTAAAACACTACCTCAGTTTGTTTCTTCCCCTGGGATAATTCATTGATTCACCTATTTTAGCTGCTCATTTATAATGATCTAGTGTTATGTGTTTTCAGAGGTCATTACTGTATGTCTGCTGAGTGTTTGCAGTGCTGGACATTTAACATTAACTAAAAATCCCAGTCTTCTACTTCCTTAATGGGAAGAATGTTCTTGTGACTATTGTTTGTGATTTTGCTTCTCAGAAATACTTTGCATTCTACAATTTCACTTAATATGTATTTAACTCTAAATAGATAACACGAAAATTTAATTAGTTTACTGATTCATACCTGCTTTTGAGAGGTTTTTAAATTTTAAAAAATCAAGAACACAAAGCAATATCCAGAGTATTTTGGAGAGCAAGTTAAAAGTAAGAAAAAAGCATCTAGCATTGATCTGGAAGATGTAGTTTTAGAAAACACCTAGAGCCAAAATAACTGCTCACCTCTGGCAAAAGAGGGAGAGAGGGAGGTTTTGCCTTCTCCTTTTTGTGCTCTCCTTTGCTCACTCCCCTTCTCCTGCTATTGAAGCAAGTGCCAGAACCCTGCAGGTGATTGCCTGGCAGGTGGGTGCCGCTCCCTAAAGCAGCAGAAGCGCATCTTGGGGCAGTGCCATTTCTCACTGCACAGGTGAGGTGCCTGGTCTGGCATCCAGCAGCAGAGCTGGTGCAGCCGTGGTGGTGGAGAGCAACCAGATTTTGGGGGTTGCACTATGAACTGCTCCCTGTTTTAGGCTGAAACAATTATATTTTTCATTTTAATTTAAGACACCATTTAAAAATCCTAGAATAGAAGAGGAATAGAAGCTGGCAGGGAATTCCAGTGATCATCAATTGCCTGACTAATTCAGGGCTGACCAAATGTTAAAGCAAGTTTTTAAGTGGATTGTCCAAGAGTTTCTAAAACATTGACAGGCTGCTTGAGGCATTGACCACACCACTGGAAGGCTATTGCAGTTTTTTATCACCTTCTCAGTAAAGTGCTTCCTAGTGTCCAGTCTGAACCTCTCCTGACCCAGCTTTGATCCATTCCCTCACCTCCTGTCAAAGGATACCAGGAGGATGAGAGAAGGACCTCCCGTTTTCGTCCTCGGGAAGCTGTGGAGTGCGATGAAATCTTCCCTCAGGATCTCTTTTTCCAAAGCAGCCAAAGCCAAAATCCTCAGCTGGCGCCCCAAAACAGGGCTGTCAGAAGTGGGATTCGAACCCACGCCTCCAGAGGAGACTGCGACCTGAACGCAGCGCCTTAGACCGCTCGGCCATCCTGACCCACGTGGGGGTGTTGTGGCGGCTCTGTCACTGTCTATTTGTAGATATTTTTAGAGAAGCAAGGTTGTTTTTCAATACACAGTGGGTGTTAAAAAATATTCCAAATGAGAACGTGTTTTGTGTTGACTCTCTGGTAACCATAATAGCTGATGTTTATGTATATATGCAGCTGTTGCATTCTGTGAGCGTTAGTGTGTAGAGCAAGAAGCAGGTACTTCTGCTTGTTTATTACATATGCCATGAAGCAGACATTTGAAGCTGTACAGAAATTAATGAAAATGTGGTCTGCAGTGTGTTTCACAAGGACATTGCTTAAGGCTGATTTGTTTCCTGTAATGTCTATGAAAATCCTCCTGGGATAAGTTATTAATGGTAAGGGTTCTCTGATGTTTGAAAGGGGACTGTGACACTGAAGCAAATTGTATGTCTCTTTGCTGAAGGTTTTTTTCAAAAAAATTAATGTGCTTGAAAACCAAATCTAGGAACCTCTAAATATACAAATTTGGCCAGGATTTGGGAGTAAAAATAAGTATGAAAGAGGTGTGCTTGTTTGGAATAATCAGGCTAAAGTGCAGTGTCTTTGTTTGGAATAAACTTACTAGAGGAAAAAAAAATTGAAATGGGACAACCAGAAANCTGTACATATAATTACATATGTATTTATAATATAAAATGTTATATTATTATAGCTAGATATAACATAATTACATTATTAATTAATAATATAATTAATATTAATAATATAATTGAATTGCTTCATAAGGTTCTAAGGAATGATTATATAATTTAATATAAATTAAATAATTTATATAACCTTAAGAAGCAATATTTTCTGATGACAAAAAAAGGCAACTGTCTCTACTAGACTGAACAAAAATCAATGCTGGTTTTATTTGATACTGTTGCTTCTGTATGGAGAAACCAATTCTTCTGGCTCCAGTTTGTCTTTCTCTCTGGGGAGCCCGAAGCGCTGGGCCCAATACTTTGGTGCCGTCTCATGGGTGCTGAGTTGAGGGAAACAATGACTTGTTTTGACCTACTGGCAGTGTCCTTCCTTGGAGAAGAGTGGACTGGACAAGGCTCTCTCTTGTCCTGACTTCAGAGTCAGTCCTATCTTCAAAGCTGACTTTGCTTTGAGCAAGACTTTAGAGCAGGTATGTGCTAAAGGTCCCCTCAAACCTAAACTCTTTTGTGATTCTACAAGTATGTGCCATAATTTTGAACGATTTCATGTAACAATGCTTGTCAATTGAGAGTATTAATGCTGTAGCTTGGATATGCTGTAATGTGTCCTGAACCTTTGCACTTTGATCCTTGTATTCATTCTAGGGCAACAAGCAGTCCTGTCTGAGGCCTAGAATGAAAAGATGAGCCTGTGCAACCAATATTTTTGTAACATACTGGGAATGTTCTGCTTCTTGTTACGTTGGGAGTCAGGAGTTATGCTATAATGCATTTCAGTAGTCTTGGTTGGCTTACTGGAAGGTGCAATTTTCTCATATGTAGAATTAGTAATATATTTCAATTCTATAGAAACAGAAATTCTTGAAAAGGTCACAAAACATGTTTATATGTGCAGAAATAAGAGTCTTAGCTAATGTGGTGCTGTTTGTTTGATTGGGTGGTTGGTTTTTTCAAAACAATAACTGGTGGACTGAACAGAAGTAGACTTTTTCCAGCTTAGGTGTATAGCAAGATGGGCAGAGTGCAATAAGTAGAAATACAGGTGGCAGAAGCTTGACCATCAAAGTCTACTCATAATGTAGTAACTCCAGCACGAGCAGCAGTTGCAGCCTACACTCATTCTGTTGTCAGCACAGAGCTGTCTGGGTCTGCAGCCAGCAGCTCCAAAACCTTGTGTTCCCTACTTCAAGACATATTGGTGATGTAAAGCTGACTGCACGTGTCCTGAATTGCTGGGAAATTAACTAAATAGGTCTTAATTTAAATCAAGTCTAAGTCATAAAGATAACATTACATTTTGGCTTCCAGACTGGTAGATCACACAGGAAAGCATAACTAAGTGCATACCAAACATACAGTGACCTTGGTGAAGAATCTGCTCAAGCCTACTCCTGGACAGCTCTCCCTTAACAGTGGGCATTTTTTGGCCCAGAACTTCATTAACTACAGAGCTAATGCTCTGTAGCATTAGCTCTGTTCCCTAAAAATCTGCAGATCTGGCTGACTTGCTGGTTAAAATGTACTGGTACTTGGTATGCAGCTGCTGTACTGACTGAATTGAGCTCAAGTAAGTGAACTGAAAGCCTCAATAAAAAGGTCATATTTAAAAAGATGTATGTATTCCCCAAATGCTTGAGCACAGACTAACATAGCTGCCTGTCCATCACACATTCAGACTCATCAGACTCGAGGCTGGAGGTTGTTGTGCTGCAGGATGTTGATGGGCCCAGCAGATGTGCTCCCATCCATTAAAAAGAAAGTCCCTGGGATGTAAAGTGCATTGGTATTACCCACTGAAAGGGTTTGCTCTGCTAGTTCCTGAGTTCATGTTCTGGTGATAGCAGGTGAAGAAGAAACTCTTTGGGAAAGGTATCACTGTTGATAGTGTCTCATATTTGCTTTATGCTGGAGCCCAGCCTGATCAGTGATTTGCACTTCTGTCAGTGTGTAGCAGCAGTTGATGTATTTAAATGCTGGGCCAGTATCTCCAGTACTGGAGAGAAAAGGCATCACATCCCCTGACAGGAAAGGCCTTTCTCCCACATTTGCTTATCCCTCCTGTTACTTGGTAGCCCTTCCTCGGACATTTTGGGTTTCTGTCCTGCTTTAAGTAAAGCTTCTCACAAAGTGAGAGCATCTTTTGTGCTTTTCTTTCTTTGAATAGGAGAGTTGCTTTCCTTCATGTTTCAGATGTCTCCCTGGGGCCCTGCAAGAATTCAAAAAGAATGACTATATTCAGTGTGACCAATGCCTCTCCTTCCAAAGAGAAAATGGAGCATGTTGTATGGATGATAGTGAGATTAAATGTGGTTAAATGGAGACTTGACTTCAAATAATGATACCTTTTCACTATTCTTATAACTTCACATTTTGCCCCTAGTTCTGCAAAAGCAAATGTGCTTGACTTTACAGGTGTCTCTAATTCTGTTGCCAGGCCTTTTTTGGTTGCACAAAGAGAAATATAAAGAGATGCATAGACTCAAAATGTTGTCAAGAAGGTGGGAAGCTCTCTTCCTGTCCCCTGTAATCTTTAGGGACCAGACTCACTAATTTATATGAAAAATATATTTATATCAGTAGCAGAAAGAGAGTATAGGCTCTGCGTCAGAACCATGTTGTCTCATCTGCCAGCTGTCTTTGCAGCAGAAGTTCAAGTTGAGTTGTAGTCACAAGTAAGAATAGTAATAGAGGCTTTTTCCTGGGAAAATTCCCTCTGTTCCAGTGGGAATTAGAGATCTGAGGGGCACAACTGAGAAAAAAAGTAATCATCTTACTCTATTCAAAGTATGTTGAGAATCATCTTACTCAATTTAATGGGTCTTTCTTATTAGATAACTCATCCTCAAAACACCTTATAAACAAGAATGCTCATAAACCTCCTTTGAATTAAGTACAATCCCTTAAATTCCTCAAATAATATCTTCCTTTTGAAGATATAAAGCAGATTGAATGTGTGGCACCATGTGGTGTTTATAGGAGATCAGGAGTGCTAGAGAAGGCTGGCATAGCATGTCTGCACTGTCTGTGATAATAGGAGAAGATGCCTCAGGAGCATATGTTATCAGCAGGATTCAGAAGAGATATGTGAGATCAATGTGTGAGGCAGGGGAGGTAGGATTCCTTCTATTCTCTTGATATGGATGAGGAGTATCAGCTTTTCTTTCCTCACAAATCACTATTTTGTCAGGAATGTGAGCACCAATTGGAGAACTCATTGCTCTGTGATTGCTGCCTGTTGAGTTGGAATAATTTTTTTTCTTAATACTTTTAACTCCAGGTGAAATTGAGGAGTTCTTCAAAACAAAAAGATAGAACTGCCTTTATGTCTTTATGTCTCATGTCTGCTGTTCACAAAAGTCATGGGTGTAAGCTTTTGTTCCAGCTTAAGGTAAGGCATTAAGAGCTGTGAGGGTAGTCAGTGGGTTTCTTGTCTGTTTTCACTAGAACACACTCAGATGAAGAGCTGAGCTCAGTTCTATTCCCAACCTGTTCTCTTCCTTTCTAGTAACCATTGACTCCTGTGGATGGCATTAGTTACATTTATGATTATCAGTGCAGGGTATGGATGGGAGTTTGTATTTAACATGGCTGCAGTAAGAGGTAACTTGATACCTGGCACTGGGGCAGAACTTGACCTGCAAAATCCTAATGACTAATTGATGAGTAAGCATCTAACCTGACTTTCAGCTTCCAGCTCAAGTGTTCAGCAGTGAAAAAATATCCTTGTGCTTGTTAGGAAAAGTAAAAAAAAGAAAAGAACCTGTAAATTGTTGGAGATGTGATAAACATGGAAAATGACAGTGACAGAATAACTATAATTTATTGTTAACAGGGACTTTATTTTTACTTTTATATAGCAAATTCCTAAAATATTTGGAGCACAACTGCACATTTATACTCTGTTAAAGTTCTGTCCTTATTTATAAAGGCAAAGCAGACAAATTATTGAACTGGAAGGAGTCTTGTCAATTATTTATATTAAATGAATCAGATTATTAATTTGATGGTTGCGTATCCCAGACTCTCAAGTGGAAAATCCAGTGTCAAAGTAGTTTATCACTACTGTGGTGGAGGCCCTGTGTCCTCTCTTGGCAATTTCCAGGAAGACATGGTAGAGAAGTTTTAGCTTAAACAGGGCTAATTAGGGTTTGGCTGTTAGACCTGGCTGTGGAGAGCAGGATGTAGCTAACAGAGGATTTAGTGAAGGGAGAGATCGAGAAGGGTTTGCCTCGTGCTAGCTAGAGAAGGGAGAGCCATGTGGGATTATCTAGAGTGTTGCAGATGATTGTCTCTTCCAGATGTTTTCCAGGGTAACAAACAAGCTTTGAGTAAGGAACAATACCTGACTGTGGCTTGGTTTCTATTTCCACATCATAAAGCCACTTCCTACGTACTAAAATTCTGTGTAAAGAGTAAATCCCAGGCCTGTTGGTATTGGATATTAGTTGTGCTTGAAACCTCCTTTTGGACACTGCAGCATTTCTCTCCTCTCCAGATGGAATGGATGGGATCTGCAGCCACTTGCTCTCTGATACACAGGTGAATGTGTTTTCTGAGGTGCAGAGGGAATGAACCTTCAGCTGATTTTATATGGGTCTGTTTGCAAATAAAAAAAGCATACAACCAGTGAGTCCAGCACTGCTAATTGTCACACAATAAAGATAATGAGAAATAACAATGATATTATGGCATATCTGTTATGTAATAAGAACACGAAAGTATTGAATAATGATTAATATATTATAGAATGTAGAAGGTTTCTTAAGAGTGTTGTATATTTGGAAAGTGGGTTTTGTTAGTGCAACTGTCAATACTAGAGTCTTGTGACTGTGTCATGCAGTATGTAAAAGAAATAAGCAATATGTTAAATGCAAGATACTTCACCATTCACTGTGTACAGAAAACAGTATCACAGTAGCTGTCAAATATTAGCCATCCCTTAGACTTCCTTCTTTTTCTAAAAGCATGATATTTACATGTATACTTTTCTTATTCCAAAGAGACATAGTATCTTTTTTTTTTCTTTCCCTCAAAAGGCTTTCTATTTGTGTGATTAACATGTTCCTTGCATACTGTGAAGAGGAATATCTGCTTGACTCTGGTACTCAGGCTGACTCCCCATCGACTGCTTTCCAAACTAACATAAGAACTATTTATGTTTGCAACAAAAAGAAATCCTGCTGGTTTGGAGTGTGGTTTTCTTGTTGACATTTTAGAAACTGTTCCAGGCTCTTCTTAATATTTAGACAAACAAATATGTTTGCTTTTTTCTGGTGCTGCTGTTGACATTTCCTCAGGGAATTGCTGTAGATGTTAACAACTTCCCAGCACAGGCATGCTCTAATGGAATAGTTCTTTGCTTGTGGTCCTGACACAAATTCCTTTTAACTGATGTTTTTGCTGAAAGTAATGTGATTGTGATAACTTATGTGAGTCAGGGTAAATGTGAATCAGTCCTGGCTATTTTGGGGAGCATAAATGTCTGCTAAACTCCTCAGTGTTTTGCTTCTTGCAGATATAACAAGCAGAAGGTACCAATTTATTGTGTGCCTCAGAGCCTCTGTGCTGCACAAATATCTGCAGTGCAGAGCAGGAAGAAGGTCCATGAGGAGCATTGGTAATTGGTGAAGCCAGAAGGCCAGGGAAGCTTGTAACTCTACCTGCAGAAATTGGTCAGTTTGGGGCTTGGCTAATTTTGGAAGCAGTAGCCATGAAAAGAATCACATAGTGGAACGTGCCCTTGTATGTGTGGTGTGGGCCCCAAGGGCACTGGAGGTTAGACACTGACTGATGTGTGTGAGCTGCCATAACTTTACTGTCTGATCAGTAAAAACAGGCTGTGATTACATTAGCTATTAACCCAGGGCTCTCCACTTAGAAAATTTATATAACCTTTTATGGGTGAAGATTTTGAAGACTTTTTAAGCAGGTTGGGTTTTGTTCTGGAATCCCGGATTAAAAGTCTGAAGCTCTTACATGCAACCAGCCTGTTTAGGATGTGTCTGTATTAAAAATGCCCACATTGCTCCTACAAGAATCAGTTGTAGTTTACAATCTTTTAGCAAGATCATATCTTTTTCTGACTGGTCACGTATTGCATCTATGGAACAGATTTTCCTCAAAATCCATTGCTGTTTTAAAATCTTTTCAACTGAAAAGCATTTCTGTCTCTGGGATTATCCTAACCTCAGTTATTATATCATCTTCATTTTCAGTGAAAGTGTAGAGAAACTCATTTGCAAGACAGCCATGCAGCAGCATTTTGGCCATGTTTGTTCCACTCCTGAGCCCTTTGGCTGAGGCTTCAAGAGGCAGTCTTTGTTGGTCTGTGGCTGTTCCCCTGCCTTGAAAAAGAACAAAAACTGTCAGGAAGAAAGATATTCATCCTTAGGGTAGACTCCAGTTACATTAAATAGAATAGCAGCCACTTGGAGATGGGACTGGAAGGCAGCCAAAAGGACACTGAAATTTTTCTATAGTCTGTCCCTATCCCTGTCTTGCAGTGATCAACAGAGAATGTAATTCCAACCTTCAAACTATTCACTGCAACCAAAGGAAACTGAATGCTGTTCTGGCTCTATTTTAAAGAGCTTTGTAACCTAGATGATACTCTTCTTTTAAATGTGCATGTTGTTCTACTATTGCAGTAAATCATTGCAGGTATTATTACTTACTGATTTAAGTAAATTGTCCTTTTGGCTGTCTTGTATGTGTTTCATAAGGAAAAAAAGTTGACCTTAACCTGTGGATATAACACATTTTCAGTTAATGTTTTGATTAAGGATTTCTCAGATAGTCTTTCCTGCTTGCATCATTAGCTGGAGGCAGCCAGCCAGGAATCACCAAGGGAAGTCAAGTTTTGAGGCATTAGTGTTGTGACAAGATCAAATGGCTTTCCTAGTAATGCCTGCAAAGCCTTTAATTGTGTGCTGTACCTTCTTTATGAAAATCTCTCAGTTTATGCATGTAAAGGCAGATGGCCTGTGACTTCTAGCAATATTACAGCCTCATGGATCTCCAGCAATTTCAGGCATGTATTTGCAGTATAATTTTTCCCTTCCTTGTGAGAGATATCTGTACCCTCATAACACTATATGGGAGATGTAACCTGTTGAGCTGGGTGGGTCCTCTCAGCTAAAGTAAAATCAGAAATAGTTATCAGAATAGGTCTGCTGCCACTTGGTTTCAGGCACCACTCTTCCTTTCCCAGTGGAATCTCTGTGTGTGTCTCCCAAGGATGAGAAGAAGCTGAGGCCTTTTAATTTAAAACATTGCATTTTAGTAAAACCAGGGATATGGAAATATAAGAAAAATAAGAAATTGCATTATATAGGTAAAAATCTCATTCCTGCTGTCAGATATTTGGGAACTTTTAAAAATTTTGTGTATTCTAATATTTGTACAGTGCAGTGTTTCTGTTTTTCTTTCCTCCTGAAGCGTAGAGTTGTATTTGTATGCTATTTAAAAAACCCAGCACCCTGTTCCTTCTTTCTACACTAATGGTAGTGAAATAGTTGCTTCAGTAGATAGGAAAGCAGAGGGGTGAGAGGTGTCCTCTCTGAGTATGCTTTGGATGTAAAGAGGTAGAGATGACATTTGGTTTCAGAAATACAGTCTGTGGGATTCAGGAACTGAGAATCATAGGTACAATAAGTACACGCTCCCAGCTTCCCACAGAGTGGCCCGCTCTGTTTTAAAGCAGGTGTCAAATTACAGAGTAACTAAATGTTCTGCCCAAAGCCCAGTAGTGCTGCCCAGGTCATGGGAGAGTGCCACAAAGCATGGCACTTATTATGAGATGTATGGGGTGTTGCACAGATGTGGAGTGTTATCTAAAGTACCTAGTGACCATAGCTGGTTATTATGAAGAGCAGCAGTTACCACTGTGAGTAGTACATTAGCTTCAACAGAAACTACTTGGTGCATTCAAGAGTAAAATAATGTCCTTTGGTTTTTTCATTGATGTAGGAAGGGCAGTTTTCTGCCATGCAAAAATCTGGATTTACAGCATGTTCACAGCTAATGTGCTCTTCAAGATGTGCAGTTTTACCCAATAATTTTTTTAAAATGTTTGGCAGATAGAGGAGAAAGAGCAATCTAATATCCACATTTAAATTTGGTGTTTAGTAAACACGCTGAATCGAGTGTATGGCTCAGATTTCTGTCTCTCACTGTGCTTGTGCAGTCGTTTGCTTTTAAAGACCATGATAGATGAGGTGAAAATAATGACAGATGTTTTCTGTATTGTGGATTGCATGCTTGCTGTCATGGGGATCCTGGACTTATAATGGGCACTGCAGTTATCCATGCCTATCCCGAGGGTGCTTTGGGAGAAGAGGGCTTTGTTCAGCCAGAACTGCATCTTCCACCTCAGTGCCACACAGACCTGCAGATGCTAATTACTTCCTAATCTGTTTGTCATTAAATGGCCATAAAATTTTCTATGATTATTCTTTTCTGAGCACAACTAGCTCATTATAAGTACTCTGCTTTTTTTTTTTTTCTCACTGTGCTACATTGAATAATGAGGGCCGAGAAGAAGACTGAATGAATAAAGAAAGGAGATGAAGAAAAAAGAGGTGAAAGGAGTGGGGAGTGAATGAAAATTAGGGACAGAGAAGTTACATATGTATAAATATTTTGATGTCTCTAGAAAAATGAATAGACTCAGGATTATTTATTAAGGAAAGACATAGGATAAAAGAAATTGTAACTTTTAAAATATGGGGAAAACACTCCAGGTATCTTACATAATAGTAATAAATTTTAGTTTTTTCCTAAGTATTTGGGTTTAGAAAATAAAATTGAAGAAAAAATAGAAAAAAGAAAACGGAATAGTGGACCACAGAATGAAGACGTTGACTGAACAGGAAGAAAAACAGAGAGGGAAGGCTACCTAAATCCACTTTGCCCTAGAGCATTTTATGCTCTGAGTCATACTTAGGGACCCAAACATTTCAAAGAATTTAAAAGGTGATTGTTTATGCCTACTGAAAATGCGTGTATTTTTTAAACACAAAAAGTTAATTAACCTGTGGAGCTGATGTCACAGAGACAAAATTTCTAGAGATTTCAAAAAGGCCTTCGTATTAGTCAGTGGTAAAGGAACACTAATTATTTTGTGAAGACAATGTGATGTTTTTGCTAAGGATTACAGGAAAAATCTCTAATGCTCAAGGAATGAAACTTCTGGCTGACAATGGTCTGGAAGAAGCTTTCCTTGGGTTTTGCTCATGAGTGCTGGCTGCTTGTCAGTTATAGGACCCCTGTTCTCAGTGGTTTTTCACACTGGTTTTTGTGGTGTTTTAATTCTTGTTATGTGATGGGGCTAAATCACATAATTCATGCTAGAAAAAAGTGGTGGAAAGTGATAGACCATTCTAAAAATATTATGATCTGCCAAGGTTACTTCTGAAGTCATGGCCAAGAAAATAAGGACTGCAGACATCATAGCTACAGCCTACCACTCCATCCACTTCCCATTTCTGCAGTGAAGGAAAAGCTTGTTAGATGAAAGTCTAATGAGTCACATTAGCTGCATTTCATCTGCCATAATAATGGACCACAAAACATAATAATTCATACTTCTGTGTGAGGTAACTGAATGAAAATTTACTCACAAGATGAAGACACGTATTGCTATTTTTGCCTCTTTACTTTTGTTTTAGTTTTTCTTGGGGCATAAAGAGGATGCCTTTTTATTTCAGCATATAACTACTTAATCTAATAGAAGAATGTTTTTTTTTCCCTGATTATTTTTGTTTTGCTGTTAAACAATAGTTAAATGTTTACTTCATTGGGCTAATGAAAGGAGAGTTGAGGTTTTCAGTGCTGAAGTGTTGCTTTCTTACTACTTCCTGCATAGCCATCTCCATCGTCCATTTGCTCTTAAACTTGCCAATTCTTTTTAATGTATTGCTTTTATGTGTCACCGTGAGGTGGAGTGAGATTGTTCCAGTTTTCTTGATTTATTTCATTAAAACTGCTAACTTTTAAACTCTCTTTTAGAGTTTAATAATAGTCACTTTTGATATAGTAGCAAAAAAAGAAAGCCTAGGCTTTTAAGAATATTCCAAAGAGGCTGTAAAACAGACTATCAGATTACTGTTCACATGAAATGATCACAGTGACACAGAGATTAAAAGAAATTTGAATAACTTTTCAAACAGGAAAAGGAAAAGACAAGATTGATATCATTATACCAAACATGACATTGAAGAGTTTTTCATTTATCTTCTCACAGTTCCATCTGGCCTGCTGGGTTAGTGGAGGACAATAAGCCATGCTGGACTCACTTCTTCCACTAGGTTCTGGTTTTCACCTGGAGAAAGGATACTTTAATTGATCTGGTTATTTCATGGTTGCAAACCATGATTACTTGAGAGTATGATTTACAGTTAAGAACCATAATGGCATTAAATTTAAGCAGTCAGAAAAACACTGGATTAAATGTAAAGATAATGTCACACTGGAAGAGCTAATTCCTGATACACTGTTGAGTCTTAAATTCACTTTGTAATGAAGAAAAATGTAACTCAGAAGAAAAGGAGAAAGAAAGCACTAAATTTTCCCCTGTGAACAAGCTAGCAGAGAATTTTCACAGCCTTCTTCAGATTTTATGTCTGGACTTAAAATAGTCACATAAAAATGTAGAAGTAATTAAGTATTCTATATACAAGATAAAATTAATATGTCTGATTTTTTTTCTGATGGACATGCATGCTTGGTAGTCTTCTTTTCATATATGTTTAGTAGTGTAGAGCAATTCCCTGGAAAGTACAGGAAAGAATGTGAAAACTGATGAAGTGAAGGAAATTCAAAGAAAGAATATGAAGAAGATGGATTAACAAGTTATGGAGATAATTTGGGTCCATGAGAACATGGTAACACTTCCCAGTGGCTATACCCCAAGGATACCAAATATATCTTTATTCCTGTTTCTAGTCCCCACTCTCCCTTCACATGCATTGCCCAGTGAGTTACAATAGGCTTTCTGGTCATGAGATTAGACCCTCATCTATAAGTTACATAAGTCAATGCTAAGTCCCAGCTCTGAACAGTTTTGGGTAACACAAGAGAGGGAAGTCCATTCTCTGTGTAGGTGAAAGTTCATTTAAATATAGTTTATAATAGGAATAACTTCAGAAAAAAAAAGAGCCTCATTCCCAGAGGAAATTACCGCAGCATCTAGTTTGATAAGGAAGGTTTAATTTTCCTGCATTGGATATCATCTTACAAAATTGCCAAGAATTTTGCTGCTGATGTTAGCAGAAGCAAGTTCAATGCCTGGATGAATTCTTTCTTAATTGATGTTACTGCTCAGAATTATCTTCTTATTGTAGCTTGACTTCATTCTTTCTCTTTTGTTTTTTATCACAATTTATGATAGCAAAAAGGCTTAGAAAGGTTTATTAAACCTGTCCCTCTGCCACTTTAAGACTGTTAACCGTGTTCCATTTTTATAATGATGGCTTAAATACCCCTTTCTGTCATACTTCTTTTCTAACTCTTCCTTTCTGGATGCACCAATAAAATAGTTCTAAGGGAATGTACAAACATATTAGGGGAAGGTTTTTTTCTCCTCAGTATCTCCAAGAAGCCAGCCCCACTTCTGGAGCAGGAACACTATGATAATATATCACAGGCTTGTAATATCAATTACTGTACAATATATCACAAGCTGCTAAGGTCTTGTTTTACAAAAAGGCTACCAGTTGTAATAGCACATTGAAGATATTTAACAGCACTCATGCAGAACCCACTTCATCACTGCTTTATAGTATGTGAGATAACAACTCAATAAATATTCTGGGCCAGCCAGAACTGAACATTAAATATGAAATCTAAAATACTTCATTGTTTTCTTGCCAAAAGTATGGGACACATACAATGCATTTACAGCTCCTGCATGGTTAGGACTCCAGTTTTGTTACTTAGACAAATATTGTTTTGCAACATTAATGAAGCTGACTTCAAATTATTTTAGTATAATTACTACCTTTTCAGAGTCAGGTTTTAAACCAACAAAGACATGTGACCATTTATTGCTCATGGAATAGGATTAGGATCATTATTAGAATCACTGGAATATAGTACAAACTTACCATTCTGACTTCAAAAGCAATTGCACGTTTAGGCAATTCTACATTTTCTTAAAGCCAAGCTAAGCTGATTCCACATGACAGTGGTTTTAATGAGGCTCAATAAACAGTACAGCTTGTAACCTCAGGCCAACTGCTGAGCAGAAGCCAGGAGCAGTGCTACAGCTTTAGTGAACCCATTACTGTGAAAGATGCTGGATCCTGCAGCAGCCTGAGTCACTCATTGCACAAGAGATGAAGCTCCAATAAATAAAAATGAATATCTAAGGTGACGGGTGACAACTTCATGCAAATGTGATTTTCTCTGATTTGACAGTGACTTGATAAGGTCTTAAGGCATGTGGCTTACTAGCAACCATTTAAGTTTTTAGCCATTGAATCTTCTGTTTTACTTGCAGACATTAGCATTTGGGGCTTGTGGTTTCCTATAGGTATTAAAAGATTGCTTTGCTCTAATTCTCAAAGCTACTCAAGGTCTAGAACAGCCTCTATAAACTATTAGAGCAGTCAACAATGCTGAAATGCATATGTTTTCTTTGCCTATTTATGGTTATTTTTTATTAAATTCTTTTAAAGGTGAATTGATATAGGTTGTTTCCTACCCTTAGGGCTGATCTTAGACCATGCTCCCCCACCAGCACAGTCACTGACCTGGAGCCCCATGAGAACAGTCTGCATCCCCTGTGAACAAGGTGAGGAAATGGTGGTTAAAAAACCACCAGAGGCAGCATAACTCCTCTTTTAAGGTGCTATGGCTCTCTTAGTAGTCATGAAAATATTTCTAAAGGGTATCTGGAAGGAAATACCTTATAAATGGATTTAGGGGCTAAAAAGAATAGAAGAGCAGAACTGAGATATTTAGTCTTGAAGTGAACAGGAAGGCTGAACCAACTCCATGGATGGTTTATACGACAAAGGCATAGACCAAAATAAACAGAAGAGTTGGCAGCACAGGACAAAAAAGTTGGTGTTGTACAAGAAAATAGGCAGAAATTAGTTTACATTGCTGGGAATAGATAGTATATGGTGGGTAATGCTTGGACTTGATCTTAAATGTCTTTTCCAACCTAAATGATTCTGTGATTCTGCATAGTGCGTTGGACTGTTTATTCATATTTCCCTGAGATAATCTTATCAAGACACCTTAAGTCTAAGCAGTTAATCATGTTTGCCAAAATTTTGATTCTTACGTAAGTTTTACCTGTCATCTTTGCAAAGTTGCTGAATCACAGTTTAAGTGGTTAATGCTGAACTACAAGCTGGTAACAGGTTTACCATTTATGCTTTTGATCTTCAGCCTAGTAAGACAGCAGAAAAAGATGTTAAGATAACACAAAGCTGGTGCAAAAATATTCTGCAATCAGATTCTGTTCCTTATTTAGTGCAGTTAAATTACCAAATGGCAACAACAAAGATTAAGTTGTCATCTGCTGACATTTATTTCAGTGGGAAACAGGAAAAAAATGCACTGTTAGAAAGTAATAACAGAAACAGTAGGAATTTGCAGAGATATAAAGAGACAAATAAACACGACAGAAATCAATATGGTTAGTGTCCTCAGCTCTATCTCCACTGTCCAGAATGATATAGTTTCTATTTACAGTTGGGAAATATGTCCTCAAATACTGGTGGCATTGCAAGAAATATTCTGGGGAGCAGTCAACATCATCACACAGACCATGAAGGGACAAACCACAGCTTTTAACCAATGGAGGAAGGGAAATGAATGTTACCAATATACTCTTCTCCTTTACAAGGTGGCAGGCCTGATACAGTGCAGACTCATATGTCCGAGCCAAGTCATGAAATGCAAAGCAAACTTTGAATGGTTTCATCAAACACTTGGAGTTCCAGGCAGCAGGATACATAATATGAGATTAAACAAGGGTTGCTAGTTTGGTTTTGAAAGCAGGTTGACTGTTAGTATTTGAAATTGTTTTATAAGTGGCTATCTTTCATATTTCTTCATAGAAGTATAGAGAGACTGGCATAAAAATTGTTTTGTATAATTTTATAGTGTAATTGCCTGTTGTGTGTCCCTGCCAGGTTACAATACATATATGGAAGAAAATGGTCATGCTCATCTTCCTAGCCTGTGGTAAACTGGAGGCTTTACAGGCCTAAAGCTATTAAAAAAAAAAAA
>VWZV01011705.1:500650-515881 GCA_013397155.1 Irena cyanogastra
AAAGATCGTAACATGTTATTCAGGTCTAATGCTAGATCTGAACTTTAGAGTATCTTGTATTCTAAAGAAATTGGCACCTAATGCCTTCTCCAGTGTTGGTATTCCTGCACTCAGAATAACTGATTGCTGACCTAGGGAAAGAAATGGAGCATCTGTGCAGAACTGCAGAATTTCAGTGGCTCCACATTACAAATTGCTGGCTTATTTACTGTGTCATAATTTATTGGTGTTCCCCATCCCTGTAAAAGTTTAAAAGCACAAAAGGCTAAAATAGACTATAAATCCAGAACCTGATCCCTTCTGATGCATATCTGTAGGTTCTGTGGCCAGTTTTCCTGAAGGTACCCAATGGAGAGTAAAGGATCACTCCAACTTTTTTTGTTGTACCTTGTGATGTATTCCTGCCACTGTGTTAATCAATCAAGAGATGAAGTAATTTGGTTTTCAGTGGAAATCGATGAGGCACATATAATAGTCCATGCCAGGCTTCAGACTTTTTCCTGCAGTGAAAGGAGAGCCCTCCCTGCTTTGCAGTAGTATCCCCTAAGTTTGTGGTGCCTGGGACAGATTTTGTGTGGGTGTGGAAATTGTGCTGGTGGAGATCTTGTCACGTGGCACATATGATCATGACCACTCCTGCCTGAAATCCCCTACCCATAGCCAAACTGGGGGGACAAGCTACCCTTGTAACATCCTTTGTTGTGCTAACAAGGCCATGCAGGAGGATATCTCAGTAATCCATCTAGGATGGATTGATGGTACCAGGAATGGAGGGTAAGGAGGGTTGGCTGTTGATATCTTTATTGATTTATTTTTCTTTGCCTTGAGAGTCTCAAGCTCACTTCTGTGCACTTCAGTTATTAAAAACTACGTTTTGAGTTCCTAACTGCAGTTTATGAGTGAGTGGTGTAATTCTTGTGATCAAAGCATGAGCTTTGTTTTTTTCAAAATGCCATACAAGCATCAGTGAATTGCTCCTGTGTCTGCTGAAGCTTCTCTCTCATCTGAATAGCAGAGAAATAACTGTCTTTTTTTTTTCTTCTCCAATGAGATTTGCTGTTTGGTTGATATTCCTTTTAGAAGGAAGTTCAGATATGAACGCCTGGGACAATGATATTCCGGAAAAAGAAATTTTCTATCAGTCTCTGTGAACTTTACTGTTCTGGGTAGAAGGACTTCATTTGGCCTAAGCAGCTATCCCAGACTGCTGCAAACGGGTAACTGAGTGCAAAATTGAAACTATTTTGTTAAATTGTCACTTGAGTCATTATTGTTGTATAGCCATTGTTCTGCTGCTGTTGTGATTTCTTCTCAAATAAGAAAGTTTGTTTATTTATTTAGATCCTGATTTTTCCACACAATAAATGAGAGACAGCTCTCACTGCTAGGTGAAGACAGAACTTCAGAATAAAGTCAGACACTTTGAAGTATTTTTAACTCTAGTGGTTCCTTTTTAACCAGAGAGTAGAAGATGCTTGCAAGGAAGGTTAGACTGCAAGAGACCTAACACTCTACCCAGGAAGTATAATGCCATAAGTGTTTGTGGAAGCCAATGCTACCCTGTTACAAAGAAGGATAGCTTCAACTCAAGTTGAGAATCTTGTCTGTAGCATTTTTGCCCTAATGTAACTTTCAGGGACGGTTTTAGCCCTAGGCCTTTTTTAGCCTGCTTTATATGTGGATAGTAATGGCTTCATCAGTGAGTCTGATCATCAATTGTTAATTAAATTTCTAATTATTTCTAATGAGAGTATAAAAAAGAAAAATATATTAAAAAACCCTGTCATATTTTATTAAATAAGCTGACTCTTTAATTTTCCTGTTTCTTCAAGAACTGTAAAAGTGTCATTTTAAATTGCAGCTTATTGATGGACTGCTAAGTACAGTAACTGTTCCATCCTGTCTGTTTGAATGCCAAAATCTCAAGCTATACCACAGTATCCTGCTGAGCATTTGTACCACAGCTAAAGTAAAGCTTTAAGCACTAGTACCTGCACTGAGAGAGTCTGGATTTAGAATCCCTTACAGCTGAAAATTTGTAACTAAATCAGTGCAAGATTGATTAGCTGAAATGCTTATGTACAATATTTCACCCACGACTGAGCAGTTTTGGTGCTGCCTTTGCTGCTGTGATGGCAGAGACTGTGCTGGGAGCCTTGCAGTCCATGTGGGGCACGTGTCCCTCACTGCAAGGTCACAGCAGCAGCTGATGTGCTGCCTCTGCAGAAGGAAAAAGGTCTTTTTACCCTCCCTTGATGAGCCAGACCCTGCAAGGAGAGGAGAAGGAGCTGGGGCTGAGGGCTGGAGGCTGCTAGCACAGGGAGCCCATGGCTCTGTGAGCAAGCAGATTGTCAGAGCCTCGCTGAGCTCCACCTGAGGAGTATTGTAAGCGACAATGTTCCACAAAACTTTGAAATAAAGAGCAGAGAACAAGCATGGAGATTACTCCCTTCCTCTTCCCATTTCTCTTGAATGTGAATTAGCTGGCTCCTAGAAGGTCTGAAGGATATGGAGAGAAGAAAATGACACAAACCAGTGTAGCAGTTACCACTTTCTATCCTGAAATGTGTGGAACCAGACAATCCTCATATGTGATTCAGAGAAGAGTTCAATTCATTTATGTTTGAAGGGCAACTGGAGTTTTTGATGCTTATATCTGATTTTTTAAAATGAATGTGTGGTCTTCATCTGAGTGCTGGCTGCTGCCAGGGAGCAGAGGAGCAGCAGCAGCACAGCTGGAGGAGGAGGCATTTAGTGTATGGGGCATTTGCTCCTGCTCACTTCTCCACTGCAAATCAATGAAGCTGTTGGTTGTACTGAAAACAGGAGCATAGGGATGCTCAGTCACCTGCATATCTCAGCCTCCAACATCAAGAGTTGCACTGAAAATGGCATTGAAATGACATCGGCATTACCTGAAGGCAGGGAGATGAACAGTGACATTAAAACAATGAAAGGAAATAAAAGGATTTTATGGATAAGCGTCACAGTTAGAGGTCTAGATGTGTGTCCATTTGATGGAAGGTGGAAGAGAAAGAGTTGGAGGCAGAATTGACCCTGCTAAGCTCAGAAAAAAGGGCAGTTAAAGCAGCCAGGTAATTTCATATCACCAAAGTGATATGAAATGTGTGGCAGGTTCCCAGTCACAGTGCTGGCTTTGACCACTGTCTCCCAGTGGTCAGAGGCACAGTGAAGAGCTGTTCCCTTCTCCGAGCCCAGCCAAACACCAGCATCCTCTGAATCAGCAAAATCCCAAGCTGCCTCATTCCTGCGTAGTGTTGCTTTGACACAAATGGGCTCAGGGGAAAAAAGCAAAACCAACTAACCAGTGAGGTGAAACTGTGTCACTAATAACTATAAATTATTGACCATCAGCTGTCCTGAGCAATTCTGAATCAAGTACCTGCACCAGCTTCTGTTGTTAAAATCATGTTATAAGTGCAGACTTGGATTTTGGAAGTTAAAAATGAGCAGTGATACAGGAGCAACTGTGACTGCAGAAGGAAATACAAGTAGCTTCATGACTATATATGGTCTATTCTTTCAATTGTGTCTATTGGTAATAGGAAGGTAAAAAGAGTCTGTGGAGTTGAAGACAGTGCAGCAGAGCTTGGTGTCTTAAATCCTCACCTTTTCTGAAGGATATTGCAGATGCTGACAAAGTGATTACACATAAATATGCTACTTGTAGTGATGCTGGTTTGGGTTTTGCCCTTTTTTTCCTTTTACATGTTCTCTGTATTCTCTGCACACGTATTTGTGGCTCTGTAGCCTGTTGTATTAGTAGCTAGTTTTCCTGGTACTTTTCCATGGTATTTCCCGAAGCAGAAAGATAAAACGAATTCCAGAGCTCCAAGCCCCAAGGGGTACGAGGCCCCAGTGCTATCTTGGTTCTTCCTGGGAGCCAAGGCTGAGAACAACTCTTCGAGACACATTTCCTGGACAAAGCACAACTAGTGCCAAGTGGGAGCACCAGAGAAGACCTGGGGAGGAATTGCATCACCACTTGTCCTCCTAACTGGTGCTTTTTATTTAGGAGATTATGCTAATTTCCTAAAACCTATAAACGTGTATTCACTCCTGGTGGGGGTGAACTTCTGTGGACATCTTTCCATAACTGCTCCTGAAAGCCTTCAAATAAAGATCCTCTTTTATATCACCTCCTTACTAAAGTTATCTCAAGTTTCATTTCCAAATTAGGAAAAAGGCAACAGGAGCTATTCCATGGATATATGAAAGAGAGAAGAACTCTTCTTTGAATAGGCTCCTTTTAGTACTTTTGCTGTTGTTTTGTTGTTTCTTTGTTTTTCCCAGCAGTAACCTAAAAATAGTTTGAACTGCTGTGGTTCAATACAGATACCTGGTTCAGGTACATGGTAATAAAACTTGAGTAGAAGCTCTGCATGTGTTCTGTCAGGAAGGTGTTAAGGTGCTTGATGAGTGTCTTTGCACACTGCTAATTTGGGCTGGTATTTTTAGTTGTGCTCCCAGTAGGAATGGCACAGAAGCTCTCACAGACAGCTCCGATAGCTGACTCCTGCGGGGAGGGGCTGCTAAGGAATTACAGTAGCCATCCCACCAAGGTTAATGCCTGCTTTGCTCTGATAAATCAAGTTTTTAATTAAAAAAAATTCCAGAAACAAAACAGCCTCCTAAAACTTCACATCCTCTTCTTTCCACTGAGATACTGATTGTTTTTTCCCTCTGGAAGTTCAGGGGAGGGGATTCTGGATGTATGCTAAGGCTGTATTTATAGAACCAGATTAACCTGCAAGTTCTTGATGGGAGTTAATTTTGTTCATGGAATGTGAGGATTGTGGCATTTTCTTCTTTTGTTTTTATAGCAGTAGGTTAGGAGATGAGAGAGAAGTACCTCACAGAGCTTTTAATAGACTATGCAACAGACTTTATGAAAATCTGAAGAAATGCTCCACCAAGAGTTCTTCAGATAAATTATAAAAGGAAGAGGGGAACTTTAAAGGATGTGTTTTATTTTTAAAAATTTCCAGTTATTTTTATTTGCTAAGACAGTGTATTTAAATATGTCACATATTAAATAACTCAGCAGACTAATAATGATACAAATAATCTGAAATGAAAAATAATTTGTGGCACTAAAAATCATAACTATGACTAGATTTTTTTGGTTTCTCTAATATTCTTAATCAGAACTACTGTTCCACAAAGGGCTGTGAAATAGTCCTGTTGGGCATGCAGTGTTCCTCATGAGCAGTACTGAGTTTCTAAGGTCTGACTTTGATCTTTGACTAGTATTTGAGTTTTGGTGGGCCCTTGGTATTGGAGCTGTCAGGAGGCCTGGAGAGTGCTTGGCTTGTGTGCTGGAGACAGAAGGACTGCTCTGATGTATGTGTAATGGATTGCAACTGACATGCAGGGTAGATGCCTGGATTGTTTTGAAAAGTAGATTTTAAATTTTTTTTTAATGTTGGTTTTGTTTTTCAAGCCCAGAGGATACTCAGTTTTTAGCCATAATTTCAGGAGTAGTTTTTGCTGTTATTGAGACTTCTTGATAACTGCATTTTTGGGGTGGTAGTGTTTTGGGAACTAAAATGCCCCCAAAACTGAGTGCTATATGAATTTTTCTCCAGTAGTCTTTATCTGGAGACAAAATTATAAAAACTTTTTATACTACATCTCTGCTGGACACTGCAGTTTGCATATTATCCTGTTTTCAGAGTCTACTGCCTCTCCTGGTTTTTATTTCCACAACATGCCATCAGTAGGAGTTAGGTGGGGGGTACAAAGTAGTGGCAGCAATATGAAATAAGGCGTTCTGTGGGCTCTGGAGAGGCATGGTGTAGAAAAAGCAGCAGCTGAAAGGTGACAAATCCCAGAAAGTTGAACTCTCTGTGTGTAGACCTGGGAGACTTCAAGCTTGATCGCAGGCAGGTTCTGAATTTCTGCACATTGCTCTTCACTGTTCGCTAACTAAAAATATTTTCTGGAACAGAGAGTGCAGGCACCTTGCTTTGGACTTTCCTAACTCCCACTGTGTTCAGTGCATCTTTCTGTTGATCAGAGCAGAGCAGGTAGCACTCGTTGAACAAATCAGGCTCTTTTGTGGAGGAGAATACAGAAACGCCCTAAATGTCAGGTGGATGTGCTGGGGGGAGCATGGGAAGCTGCTCAGATAATGCTGCAGACTGTAAGCAGGGATTGTTTTTTCTCTAGGAACACAGGAGGTGAGAGGAGGGTGGCAGAGAAGAGGACTTTCCTGGGGGCTGTGTGGCCTAGATGGGTGGCTCCTAGGACCACTGGGTCTCCAATTCATCTTCATAAAACACTAGGAGTACTTCAACTAAATGTTTCCACAAATCCTCAATCAGTTTCTACTCCACAAAAAAAAAATTCCTTCAAAAAGTCAGCCTCTTAATTGCTGCTGTCAGCTTACAATGACTACTTCTGACCTACCTAGAACACTGAATATTACATGCCTTGTGATAGGAGTGAGTCTGGATGAGGTGTTAACCGAGTGTAATTTTATGGCATACAACATGAAAGTTTATGTGATTTACGTGGTCTTGCCCTTGGTAACATTATAGCTGGACTGCTTATCACCTCCTATGTTCTCCCTACAAAAATTTCTATAAAAGTAAATGAACAGTTGACTGTACAAACTCTTCTATAGAAATTTTGTTGCTGAGGGGTAATCTAAAACCAAATTTCCTCTGTATAAGCCTTGTATTCACATTGGGTTTTGCTGTCATTGTACCTAAAGGACAGTTGTATCACCACTGTGGATAACGAGAGTCCCCAGGCTTGGGCACTGACACCTTTCTAATTTCTTTTTCCTGCCTCAAGTATAGGCAGAAGTTTAATTTCCCTTACTGCCTGGAAATTTAATCTTTTTAAGATTTTGTTCATCTAAGCTCTGGTTAGAACTGTTGAAACCTTTGCATTTGTTTTCAAGACTGAAAGTAATTTTCCTCTAAGTATTTTCCATACATAATCATTTAAATTCAGTGACAATTCACCTTTCATCCTTCCCTTATGAGCTGACTAGATTGAACTCCTTTAATTTAGCATTGTGGGGCTTATTTTTCAGCTGCAGGGTTATTTTTGTTCTCCAAAGTTTTCAGGAAGTAAGTAGAAATAATAAATTTTATCATCAGAAATGTCATTTTAATCTGGTAGTGTTTTAATTCAATCACATATGAACAGAGAAAGTTTAAACTATTTTTACCCTAGCACCAGACCTAGGTTTTATGAGAAGGCAGGCATGGCTTTAGATAACCAAGTCTGTCTTTGAGCTATCTCCTTCTAAGTCAAAATCTTTCAGCCTTACTTGGGAACACACTATCTTGGAGAACAAAAAAAGAACATTGAAGTGGCAAAACTTTTTCCAAAATATCTTGTTGATTGGCATTAATTAGTTTTCTTACATCAAATTATTGGTAGTCACTATGATGACAACAGTAAAAAAAAAACTTGGAGGTCTTGAATTTTTCTGTGAGTGGTAAGGATATGTTTAGGTAGCAGCAAATGTTATCACATTTTAATGAGGAGAAAAGATTTTGAACTAGCTTTTCAATCTAAATATAGACATTTACAGTTAATTTTAAATGTGTGTAGGAGAGGAGAGGATGGCCTTTTACCAAAAGCAATGTTTTGTGTTGCTACATTGTTCATTGGAGCAAAACACTGATTTGATATGCGCATTTCTTTATTAGAATTACTGAATAAAGAAAGAGTCAGTGACTTTCACAGAATTGCACAGTAAAATCTACTATAAACAAGAAAGCAAGTTTTCTTAATGCACTGGGTGCCATTCAGCGCTACATGTTCCCAGATTTTCCTCGCAGGGCGGTTCTTGGGCACACACACTGCCACGTGGCTGCAGAGCTGTCTCGCAGGCTGTCAGCAGACAAGGCTGATCATCTCTGCAGGGAGCTGGTGCCAAGCTGGGCGCTGCAGGGCTATTAATTCCAAACTCTTCCACCATCTGCTTTCAGGAAATAGAGGGGGGGAACGTCACTGACCTTCGGGGTGTTTTTGCCTTTGGCTATTTAACAATCTTTGATAGTACTGAGCCCTGGCTCTGAGCTCTGCCTGCAGTCCCTTTCTCTCACTCCAGTTCCTACAGTGAGCTCCAAGGTGTCCAACCCATTAGAAACTTCTGGACACATTTTTTCCTGAGTATTGTAAAACTAGATAGAAAATTATGGGAATAGTTAATCAGCCTTTTATATCCAGTGAGTATGGGTTCAAAAACAAACCCAGGAATGCATCCAGACATTTCTTTAAAAGTGTGAGCACATGTCCCAGCTGCAGAGGGACTCCTGCAGACTGTGGTGGTGTTGCTTCCTTTGCAGTGGTGCCATGTCTTGCTCGTTGTTGTGCAGTGTAGGTCTGCACTAGCTATAAAATCCCAAGGAGTTATAAAATGGTGAGGAACCCTGCCTGCCTGTGCACAAACTCAGCAGCACTTACTGCCTGTGTGTGTCACTGGGCTGGAGCAGGCATCCTGCTCATTTTGTGTCCCCAGGACTGGTGACAGTCTCTGCTAGCTTCAGCATCTGATACTGTTACATCAGTCTGGTTTCCCTAGTCTGGAGGTGGAAGACTAGGAGGGATAGCTAAAGCATCAGCAGAAGAAACAATGTGGGATATTGCTTAAACTGAGTATCGGGAGCACTAGGAACTCCCAGGCTGGTAGGTCTGTGAGAGGATTTTTGGATTTTTGAACCCCCCTTAGTACTTACTGGAGGGCTGGTCTGCTTTGAGATGTGGGTGGACACTTCTGCCTTGTGCCTGCATTGCCCAGCCGTGCCGAAGAATTGTGGTGAAAATAAAATAGCTGCATTACATAAACCTGAATGCCCTTCCAGCTGGGAGAGAAGATGAAGCTTAATGGTACAAGTGTGGTGGTCTCAATGGCCCTTTTTTGTTGGACATGATAAGACTGTCAGCATGGGGAGTGAAATGCATTTGAGACTCATGCACATCTGCACTGGCCTCTTGCACATCTGCACTGGCCTCTTGCACTTGCAGGATTTATTTTTGACTTATTCCATTGTGCTTGGAGTGCTTAAAGTGTCATTTGCAAAATTAATCCTTGAAATGGAGGAAGAATACTCATTGCATTTGCAGAAATTGATTGGGGACTAAAATCCTCATTCAGCAAATATTGCAGATGTCACATTGCGCTAAAGAAACTGGCAAAAATGTTGAATGGTTTTAGTCTAGTTTTAAAACCACATAAAATTAATGGTCAATAGGCATCCATAACCTTTGAATATTTTGAAAACAAGAGAAGCTTTGAATTGACTATGGTCAATTTGAATAATATAATAGTTTTTAAGATAAATACTATAAAGAATATTTTATGAACTTTTAAATTCTGTTTTGTTCTTTTAAATGAGAGCTTAGGAACAGACACATTTACTTATTAGTTTGGTACCATTTCCAGTTGAAAAGCAGAAGAAAACAAAAAATCTGTTTGTATTTAAACTAAATTTTGATGAAAAGTTTAGAGATGCCTAAACAAAGGATTTTTTTCCCATTTTCAATGAAAAAAAGATATTTTAAGGACATTCTAACCATTGTTTCAGTCTGTGACTTCTTTTTTTCTGAAAAGGATATTTTTTTTTCATTCTTAGATAATGAAAATTTGAGATTGATGGTTTAGGGAACTGTTCCATGGACCAATTTTTTTGCACTGGTAGCTAAATAAGTTCCAAGCAATTCATGGCAAAAGTTAAAGCCAAACACCTTTCTGAATGATTTATAACTTTATCACCTTATATATTTATTTCCTTTTTTCAAGTCAGAGTTTTATTGTGTCAGGTGGTGTTCAGCATCCAAATAGTGAGTCTCTCACTGTAAAGCTTCTATTCAAAACTGGAGACTTATTATTAATAAATTACATTGTGTTTGCTAGAGTCTGCCATTAAATTATGTGCTGGAAACAGTTCAATATTTTTAGTACAATAGTGTTATGGAAGAGAAGTAATAATACAGTGTCTTTTTGTAGTAGCTGAGCAAGTTATTAGTCTTACACTAAATTCCTTTGTGTGAAACAACAGTTTAGTGTTGAGTTTTTCTGTGGTCTTTTGCCAGAAGCATTATGAATAGCAAAGTTGCTGTATCAGTCCATTTACTAGTCTGTTCTGGAAGAAAATGTGTCTGACATTTATGACTCTGACATGAAAATACTATTAAAAGAACAGTCTTTAAGTATTCTTGGACCAGTTTTGTCCTCAGATGGGTGTAAATGTGTGCAAATAAAATTATTGCAGTATCTTACTGATTTCTGATTCTCCTGCCTTCTCCCAGAGGCAGAACTGCAGGGGCTGAGGCAGCTGCTGCTCCTCTGCAGAAGGACAGAGCTAATCATTATATTGGCATTCAATCTCTCCCTTGTGTAATTCTTGTCCCTTCCCTTCCTTCCACATTCCTTCTGTAAATATTAATGTGGTGTCTTGTTTGAATTTTGAGACTGATCTTTTTCCCATAAGACCAATTTTCTGTAATTATTTATGCTATTACCTATTTCTGAAAGATTTTCTTAAAAGCTATAAACTTGGTTTGGGGATATGAAAAAAACCACTTTTATTTCCTTGGCAGTGAAGATGAAGGCAAGCTAGAAATGTTTGTTTACTAAAACATTCAAACTTACTTAGAATTCAGACAGCAATTCCTGCCTGTTTAGACAAATATTTGTTCCTCCTGTGAAGTTGTTTCCCAGTGCAATGTGATAGACTGGATACTCACGCCAGTCTCTCTTTATCAGTGATTTAAAAAGCAACAAAAGTTAATATTTTGGACTAGATAATCTTGCAAGTCAGACAGAATCTAGAAAGCATATGAAAACTTTCACTGTTGCGGTGCCCTCCTCATGAACAATTTCAGAGAGTTGGGGATTGTCACTTCTCTCCTTTCATCCCTCAGCACAGGCAAAACACTTCCACCCCACAAATCTCCTTGTGGTGCACTGAGAAGCCAAATAGTGCAGTAGCAGCACTCATGCCTTGCTTTAGGTATCAGTTTCTTCCTTCCCTGCTTACATTGCCACAGAGCAAAGCAGGGGTCTTTCTCCCAGCTTCTCTTCTACTCTGCTTTCTCCCTCTTCTCAGGTCTTAAGGTTGCAGAGCACTCAGGCTGTGTGTGCAAAATCTACTGATGTTTTAGTATTTATTTATCTTATTTCAGTCTTTCTGAGCTGTCTGGAAGGGAAAAATGTAAGAAAAACACTTGCATCCTTAGTTTGCTGCTAATTTGGAGTAGATGCAGCACTGCTGTAATTCTCACCAGGGAATCTCAGACATAGCCTTCTCTCCATAGGCATGTGTCCACTTGTGCCTATTGAGATTGTTGTGCCTATAATAGTGTATGAACCCTAGAAGAGATTACTCCATAATCATACAAAATATTTATGTTTCTTTTGTTTCCACAGGGCCCTTCATGGTAAAAGAGGTTTTAATTACATTAGCTGTGTTTCTGGGTTTGAGTTTGTTTCTGTGTAGGTGTTTTTTTTTTCTTTTCCTGTGTTGTACTAAAAATCTCCAAGCTGTTATTGGTACGGCACTATTTTCTGAGTGAAGAAATAAATACCCCGACAGTTGACAACTACTTTTAAACAGAAGAAGCCATTCCTGCAGTAACACGTGGTGGCAGAGTGACTGTGACACAGCCTGCCTGACCTTCACATGGCAAGGGTTGGTCCAGCTGTTGTGGTTCTTTCTGCCAGTGATGGCTGGGGTCTAGCAACAGCAACATGAGTGTGAAACCCTTGTGTTCAGGAGGCTCATATATCTTCTGCCTTTGTGCTGTTTGAATGGTTGCTAGGGAAGAAAAATAAAGGCCTGTTTGGAGAGGATGAGGGTTAGAGACAAACTGGTTCCAGTCCATTCTGCATGTGAATAGTGAAACACTGCAGCAACAATAGCACTAAAGGGAGATTTATTTATTTTTAGCTATGTTACATTGTTTTCCCATTTGTTTGTTATCTTGAATGTAAGCTGCAGGCTTCTGTGTCCACATGAGCCCTTGGAATGCATGTGGAAAGAAAATGTACATTAGGAGCAGAGCTAGAGTTGTTTACAGCAAGGAGCTTTTAGAGGTTTTTTTAGCCTAGAGAAACTTATCTCCATGCACTGATTATATGTTTGCTTGAATCTTTTCATTATTAGCCCTAATAGGATCATCCCTGTTTGGGATGATGACCGTCATCACCTCAGTAACTCCTTCCAATTCACATTGCTGCTGTGAGCAGTTTTCTGTTGTACTGTGGAATAAATCTTGTATATTAAGTGCATTGGAAATTCAGTGAGAAACAGTGATTTCGTGTTTCTTCCACCCCTTGTGCTTCTCAAACCTGTAACTACATGGGAAGAATATGGAAAGTAAAAATTACAGGTCCCATAAGTCCTGGATAAACCATTAGCAAAATATTACTGCCTGGGAAGTGTGCATGGATATTTCTGAAACTACTACCACTGTGGGTATTTCTCATCAGGGGAAGTTTCTTCTCAAGAGTCCCATACAAGAAAAGAATATATGCAAACTTGAGATGAGTGGTGGATAGAAATCTACTCCAAATACATTTGCAAATAGATTTCCTATTTGTTTGGACTAGTTGGATTGCTCTGATGTGCAAGACAAGGTGCCAAGCAATACTTTGCTCTAGAATCCAGCTGCTAAACCTTCACTGTTGGGCTTGGGTTTCTTTTTTTTTCCCCACTTCTTGTCACTGCTTCTTTATGTTGGCATAGGACACTTTGTCCAGCTTTTATCCATGAATTCTCAGATTTGGGTTAAGTCTAACAGCTTTCTATCCCTTTGTAATTAAACTGTTTCTATGCTCTGTGCCACATGGTAGGTGGAGACAGAAGGCAGTAACCAGCAATAATCTGGTGTTTTTTTCCCCTTGGGAAGACCCTTTGAACACAAAATGCTTGTAAGAGACACACGGTAACCAGCTCAGCACAGCATTGCAGTTCTTTGGGGATATATTGGCTGGGCAAGTCAATGATCTCCATCTGAACTGTGGGCTTTGGTAGGAGTAACGATGCTGCACGAGCACAATAAAATGCCTGAAATCAGCAGTGTCAGAGAAACGAGAGAGGAGGGCAGCAGCTGATGTTAGCTCCATGTACCCAGTCTGACAGATTCACGTAGCACAGACATATGGTCTGGATGTAGATCCCAAGACACATCCACTGCTCGATGGTGAAATGTGAAAATACAGCCTGCATTTCTAGAGCATCGCTCTTAACTGTGGTCTGGGCCACATGGGAGTTGTCAGAACAGCTACAGCCTTTTACCTAAAAGCCTCAGAAGGAAGGCTGTTTGTTTCTAAATTAATATATATGTTTATAAATTAAACATATATATTTAATATTTGTTTAATATATATGTTTAATATATATGTTCAATATTTAAACATATATATTTAATATTTGTTTAATATATATGTTTCTAAATTAATATATATGTTTGTTTCTAAATTAATATATTATCTTTTTCTTAATTAATATGGTCTAAAAGGAGATCAAGAATCTGCCATGGTGCATGCAAATAAAGAGGTGCTTGTGTTGATGCCCAGCCACACAAGTGCCATGCTGACACAGATCTGTGATTTCCATGTTGAACCTTCTGAACAATGACAAGTTCATTTTGCCATGTGTTTCTGCTCTGTGCTGGAACAGATCCAAACCCCCTCATATCAACATCACAAATGAAATTGTGTGAAAGTGTCTGTTTTCAGATTAGAAAGTCTCTTCTATTTTTTTTTAATTTGGCATCTTCTTTTGGAAGTAACAAAAAATAGACCACGAGTGACAAAAATGTGCCATACAGAAACCTTTCCATTGAAATTGATACATCCCTGTGAAACATTGTACCCCTGATGGAACAGCATAATTCTATGGAGTGGGAAAAAAATCTACAGCAAAAACCACCCAAAACATTTTGTCAAGTCTTGACAAGGTCTAGTCTCTTTTCAGAGAAGTCTCAGAGTGAACAGATTAATTCAAACTATTTGGTTCTTTTTTTTTTCTCTTAAGAGAAAGAAGAAAAAAGAACAATTTTCCCCTAAAAATATGTTTTTGAAACTATACTGCAACCCCCGGCCTTCTGACACAAGCATACATCTAGCACTGCCTGCTAGGTGGTATAAAAAAATACTGGCCTGGCACCAAATGTCTCATTGAAAACCAAAATGAACAAAAGTGTCATTCAGACTTAGAAGTGTTAGCTAGAAAAGCTAAACACTTCTCTATGTGCCCTTATCATTTGCCTTTTTCTAATTTGTCAATAGATGCTAACAAAGTCTGTCTCCTCCTGTTCCTCAGACTACAGGCCTGTGTATGAAAGAACAAATTGACGACATTGTGCTTAGTCCAAATGCACGGTAGGAAGGGATACACAACACTTGGGACAGGTGCTAGTGCTTGGTGATGTTTTTGAGGATCAGATGCATTGGCATGTGCAGTTTGTTGCACATATCAGTCAAAATTCCATCCCTGCAAGACTTCCTTCTGTACTCCCAGGAGCACTGTGTGGTGCACATAGGTCCAACAGGTTAGCTTGTCTGCTAAAAAATACACTGCTGCTTTCACAATGTGGTAGTGACATATTTCTCACTGCTTGTTTGAAAGTACCAGGTGATATATGAATGAAGAATTTTATTTAGTATATTGATCAGCCTATCTAAAAGCTGATCTCAAGATCTCTCATGAGACCCCACCTGGCGTACTGCACTGAGCTGTGGGACACCCAGCAGAGGATGGGTTCCAACTCTCCATGGCAGGGGGGTTAAAGCTTGATGGTCTTTAAGGCTCCTTCCAACCCAAACCAGCTCACTCTATATTCTATGATGCTATGATTATGTCAAAAGTCTCTCTCCAACTTTCTTGTAGGCTCCTTTCAGGAACTGGAAGTTTGCAATTAGGTGCTTTCTGAAGCCTTCCCTTTGCCAGGCTGAACAATTCCAATTCTCTCAGCCTTTTTTCATAGAAAGGTGCTCCATCCCTCTAATCATCTCCATGGCCTCTTTCGGACTCACACCAACAGGTCAATGTGCTCCCTGTGCCGGCGATTCCACAGCGTTACACACTCTATGGAACACTCTGTGTGTGAAACTAAAAATTATTTTGGCATTCAGGGCTAAACCCAACCCAGAGTGACATCAGGCATACTTTAACAGGCGATGTTACACGTTTGTGGGGCACAGGGGGACCCACACGCTGCGTCCTCCGGCCGATCCTG